>APFE030512317.1:197763-215986 GCA_000404065.3 Pinus taeda
GAGACATAACAATTTGTAAACATTTAGATGACATTTCAATTAAACAATAATAAAAGGTTAAAGGTAATATAGAGCCTAATCTGCCGATACACTATCACTAAAAAGTTAAAAATAAATAAAATAATAAAATTCAATTTGTTACATTGTAATTTGTTTTTATTAATAAAATTACTAACAACTTTTTAAATAAAATAAAATCATAATACCCATATCACATTAAAATATATAGCATATAAGTAGTAGTTTTAAGTTAAGATACATTTTTCCTTATAATTAAAATACTGATTTGTAATGGTATTTAAATTTTATTAATAAGCACAGACAAGTTTTGATACTTACAATAAACTTACAACATAACGATATTTTTAACCATGGATACTCACACTCGTTTTACCATAAATATTATTAACTTGTAAATAATATTTGTTACAATATTATGGGCCAATACCACGATTCATCAATACCACATGCCCAAAAACCATATCTCATTTTATAATCAAAAAACGATTCATCAATACCACATGCCCAAAAACCGAAATTTCGAAAAATTGCCTTATATACTGGTTGTAAGGGATAGAAACTCTTCAATAGTTTTGTTTTTTGTCAAGACCTCAGATTCTTAAGGGATAAGTAAAATCAAAGTTAATAATAATATTTTTGTTGCATTAGTTTTTTTTGTTATATATTTATCAATGGTAAATACAAATGAAGCCTTAGGTTAAATCAACTACATTAATATTTTTAATGTGGTTGTACCAATTTAATTTTATTAAGTTTTTGGGCCAAGAGACACTCTCCATCCTAGTATGGAAGAGATGTTGTTTATTGGTATGCTATGCTATCTAAACATTTTGACTCGATCAAATTACATAAAAATAAAAACAAAAACAAATAAATATATTAATTACAATTATTAGCTAAAACATTTTGATACATATATTATAATTAGTAGTTATTAATTATTATACCATCCTCAATTCATCTTAGCTCTAAATATATCAAAATCCTAGAGGTATAGAAGCTCTTAAGGTGCAAACATTTCTTCAAGTTATGCACTCAAAGAAGAGGTTTGCACCTCTATCGATTTGACCCCTCTCGAGAGTTGATAGATATGGAGTTAAGATGGGTCTAGGTTGGTTATTAATTGAGCCAACAATTAAATATTTATAGTCACTTACAAAGAGTAGACATCTCCAACATATTGGTATGGATCTAGGTAGGTTATTAATTGAGCTAAGGGTTAAATACTTATAGTCGCTTATAAAGAGTAGACATCTCCAACATATTGGGATTTATACGATTTTCAACATATTATTAGTTTTTAATTAATATGTCATTTAAAGGTTTACAAACATTTGCATTACTACAACATTGTCCCTATATTGGTTGTGTTACATTTTTATAGCTACAATTGGTATTCCTCCTATACAAATCGGCCTTAAAAAAAAATCAAAAGGAAAAATATTTGAAATTCAAAATTAAATTTATTTTTCCCTCCGAAAGACAAGTTGTCTCCTCCATAAGTTCAACTCAGTTTAGTCCAACAATCACACCACTTGGGGCAACTTCCATCACTATAGAAGGCCCTTTTACCTCCTCCTTTTGGCATAATTTGGACCACAAGAAGGACAAATCAGAGGCGAAAAAAGGATGAATTCAGGGAAGAATAAGAGGGTCAAAATTGAGGGAAATAATATGAGCAGCAAGCTAAAGCTCATGGTAGAAGGCTCAAATTTTAGGAGACTAAAATTTAAGAGGTTGCAATAGGTGATAAGAGTTCAATGTCTCGGTAGAGTTGGACGCAATCGCCCTCATGGCTTAGGGTTCTGGCACCCTCGACTGATCCCGCACCCCTCAGACTCCCGCCTGGCAGCTCCGCTACTAGGCCTGCTCTCTCAGCGCCCCTCCTCGGCCTCCTCGCGCCTCCTGCTTCTCTCTGGGCCTCCTGCTCAGTCCCTGCTCCGGGGCTCATCCCTGCAGCCTCTGCTCCCTCCTCGACAGTCTGCGCCCTGGCTCCTCAATGGCTGGGATTGATCCCCCGCCCCTAGATCCGAAAGACTATGAGAAACTATTCGCATCCCTTATCCCAGAGAACGTAGCATCAAGAATCCGTCCATCTACGACTAAGTTCGTCAAGAAACTCGATGAAATACCTGAAGTTTCCCTTCCCCCTTCCGTCCTAAGGAAGGCAGCAATTTCTTCAGCTGAAAGAGGTCTTGTAGTCCAGTTCACTGGACTCTGGCCCTCACCCAGATCAGTTCAAAAATGGGTGGAATGCAACTGGAATGTGATTATACAAGAAAAATAGCAATCAGATTATGTGGTAGGGGCTATTACACCTTTTTGTTTGAACCAAAAGAGGATAGGAATCTCATCTTTAGAAATGGCCCCTATTTTATGGACTCAAGAGGCCTCTATCTTAATAGATGGTCTCCTAATTTTGATCCAAAAATGGACATCCCAAACGCAGTCCCATCGGGGAGATGAATCAGTAAAGGTCATTGGGAATGCAGTCGGCAAATACATTGATAGATCTGAGCCAAAGGAGAATATGCATGCATGTGCGAGGATATGCGTCGAAGTGGACCTAGGGAAAGGCCTACCGGAAGCCATCAAGATCAAGGTAGACCAACGGACACACATCCAACAAGTGGATTACGAGAAACTACCCTTCAAGTGCAAGGTATGTCATGAGTATGGGCATTTTGCAAATAGATGTAGCAAGTTAAAAACAAATGAATCTGATGGAAATGTCAAAAACTCTGAAGGCTCATGGGAGCAAGTTAAAAAGAAAAAATCTAATCCCTCTCTCGACCCAAGCTTCAAGGCCCTCCCGGAAAATCCTTCTGCTCCTTCCCATCCTTCCAGTTCAACCCCCCCCTTCCCCTCATCCTCCAACCCTTTTGAATCTCTCTCAGACGTAGATCCCATATCTCCCCCCTCATCTCCCCGATACACTAATCTTTCAGTCATCACCTCCCTCTCCCAACCTCTGTCCTCCCCCCTCCAACCATTGATCGAATCCTCACCAGAAACAAAATGAAAGAGACTACCCTCACTTTTGACCCTCCTAGAAAAGCAGGCAGGAAGTCAAACAAAGAAATTAGGGATGAAGCAACAACGAAAGAAATGGCCACTGGAACTCAGCAACCAATGGACACATACATAGACAAGCAAAAAGGAACTGGGGAAAAGGCAAAAGAGAAGAGCGGGGCTCACTCAAAAGCTAGCAAATGATGATTTTGTTCTCTTGGAATTGCAGGGGGATGGGCTCCTCCCTAAAAGTAAATGTAGTCTGGGATCTAATCAAACAGGAGCAGCTAGATCTCCTCCTCATCCAGGAGACCAAAATATCTGACCAAGACTTCCAAAACCACATCAAAAAAAGCAAAAGCTACACAGGTACACCAATAAGCGCAGTAGGCGCATCAGGAGGTATAGGAACTATATGGAACAAAAACAAATGGGACCTTACCAATCAAAACTCTTGCAATTGGTGGGTAAGAACAACCCTTAAAAACAAAGTCTCAAAAGAGGAATACACTATCTACAACATCTACGCCGTGAATCACTACAGGGACAAGGCAATATGCTGGGATTCAATAACTTCAGATCTTCAATTAGCTCAAGATAGGAATATTTTCTTGGGAGGAGACCTGAACCTAATAAGGAAAGCTGATGAAAAACTAGGAGGGAACTTCTTTGCAGACCCCTCAAGAGACTCTCTGGAAACTCTAATTCAGGTCCATAATCTAATTGATATCCCTCCTCATAGCGGGAAGTTTACGTGGAGCAACAAAAGAATTGGCATCCACAACATTAAATAGAAGTTAGACATAATTTTGGTACATGAAAGAATAGTAGCAGGCTTTTCCTCAATCAAAAGCAAAATTATTCAAGCCTCTGCCTCAGACCATAAGCCTGTGGTTTTGACACTAGACAAGGGAAGAAATCTGGGGCCTCTCCCCTTCAAATATAATAAGTCCTGGGACTCTAGAGAATATTTTCGAAAACTTGTTCAAGACCAGTGGGCAAAGGAAGTTGTTGGTTCACCCCACTACATATGGGAAACCAAACTAAAGTCTCTCAGAATGGCCATTAAGCAGTGGGCAAGAGATAATGCAGCAATGGAGAACAAAAAACGAATGGATCTCCATAAACAATTAGAACTATGGAATCAGGAAAAAGAGAACACCCAATATAAAAAGGAAGACCAAACTCAAGAAAACGAAATGTACAGGGAACTATACAGACAAAATAGAGTGGAGGAAGAAGAACAACGGTAGAAATCAAGGTGTCTCTGGCTTAGGGCTGGAGACAAAAACACCTCATTCTTCCAAAACAATTTAAAGCTCAAACGTGCTGGAAATCAAATTGACAAAATTTTGGCAGAGGGGAAAGAGATCAGTGATCAAGAAGGAATCAAAGAGGCAGCTCTCAGACATTTTCAATCCCTATTATCAACAGACCCTTAGCCTCCGGATAACATGGATTTCCTTAGGCAAATTGAGAGTAAAATCACTGATTTGCAAAACAGAGAACTGGACCAGGATGACTCAGAGGAGGAAATCAGGTTGGCGACCTTTAGCATGCAGCAGGACAAGGCTCCGGGACCAGACGGTTTCACTGTGGCCTTCTTCAGAAACCATTTGGACACAATAAAAAAAAGATTATGTGAGGATGGTGAAAAATGCTTTCCAAAAACACAAGATGGTGGAAAACACAAAATCCTCACAACTTGCCCTCATCCCCAAGGATCTAAACCCTCTCTCCTTTGATCGTTTCCGGCCTATTTCTTTGTGCAATGTCTCCTACAAGATAGTCACTAAAATCCTAGCTAACAGACTTAAAAATCTCCTCCCTCACCTCATCTCAGAGAATCAAGGTGGATTTGTTCCTCATAGACAAATCACGGATAATGTCATTTTGATGCAAGAAGAAATACACAGTAGCATCAGCAGGAAAGAAAGAGGCGTGATAATCAAATTAGATATGGCAAATGCCTTTGACAGGGTTAACCACCATTTCTTGACAGAAGTTCTTAGAAAATTTGGGATCTCCAACAAATTCATTAGTATCATCATGGAGTGTATCTCTCATCCCTGGACCGCTCCCCTGATCAATGGCAGATTGAGTAGTTACTTCAGAAGCTCTAGGGTTTTGAGGCAAGGCTGTCCTCTCTCTCCTTTCCTATACATCATAATGGTGAAAACTTTGAGCATCCACTTGGAAAAAATTCGCAAGCTAAAGGAGATTACAGGAATCAGTATAGAAAGAGGCATCAAAGAAATCAACCATTCACTGTTTGCGGATGACACCCTTCTAATTGGGGGAGCCTCAAGCTTGATGGCAAAAAGATTCAAGACAATCCTCGACACATTTCTAACAGCATCATGGGGAAAGATAAACAACAAAAAATGCAAGATATACACTTGGAATGTATCCTTGCAAATCATGCAAATAATCTCCTCGATATTGGACATACCGGTACAAAGAAATTGGAGCTACTTCTCTTACTTGGGTCTGCCCCTAGCAAAAGAAACAATTAAGTCAGAAATTTGGGTAAAGCACATAGAAAAAATGAGAGGGAAGCTCCAAAGCTGAGGGATGTCCTGGCTTAATTTGGCAAGCAGAACTACCCTCATCAAGGCTATTCTTTCCGCTCTTCCCATCTACCAGTATGTTGTTACCTTAGCTCCTGTCAGCATCCACAAACATATGGAAATAATTATGCGAAGCTTTCTATGGCAGGGAGGGAGGCAAGATTCAAACAAATTTAGCCTCGTCAAATGGGATCAAGTTATTCTTCCATATGAAAAAGGAGGCCTAGATATAAAAATTCCAAGCCTCTCCAATAAAGATATGGGATTCAAACTAATCTAGATAATGCTTATAGGAAAAGGCTCCTGGTGGGTGGAGGTTATCAAAAGGAAGTATCTCAACAGCCTGAATTCTAATGTCCTCTCTGAAACAATTGTCGAAAGACCGTGCACTACTGTTTGGAATCTCATCAAAAAAGTCCTCCCTCAATTTAGAAATCATATTTCAAAAGTGCATGGCAATGGAAAGGAGATAAATATTTGGTTTGATAGAATCATGGGAGCAAAGCCAAGGAACCTAGTCCATAATTTCAGAACCCTCCAAACATGGATGGAAGCAAAAAACTTGAACTCTCTATACGACATCTCCCTATGGGACCATAACAGCTGGCATGATTGGAAGGGCCTCTCTCCCCCAAATGATCTCAGGGATCTCTGGATCGACCTTAAGATCTCCCTCTCAGGATCTACTCCCAGAAACAAAATGGCAGATGACAGGTATGTATGGGACCCCAGTGGAGGAAAATTCACAGTCAAAGAGGGATACAAACTCCTATAGGACACCACAACAACAAACAAATGGAACCTCTATACAACAGTTTGGAAATCTGAGTGCTCGCCAAAGATTAAGTTCTTCATCTCAAAGGTAAGATTCTCACTGCCGAGAACCTCAAAAAAAGAGGCATTCTTGGCCCCTCAATATGCTTCCTTTGTCGAGCAGAGGAGGAAAGCAACCATCACCTCTTCTTTGAATGCCCCTTTTCCCAAAGCTGTTGGAACACCTTATCAATCCCCTGAGTATAGGAGAGACCTTCGACCAGCTCTCCTCTTTACAAAAAAATTGGGAGAAATGCTATCCTTACTCTAAGAAAAACAAGACCTCCATTATTCGTCTGTGGAAATGCATCCCCTCAACGCTCGGCTGGAAAATTTGGCTCGCCTGAAATAACTGTATTTTTAAAAACCAGAAGCCTAATCTAGTCCGCACCTTGGCAAAAACTACGGCCCTTATCTCTGAGGCAATAAGCACCAATTCTGTGTCTCAACCAGATCGAACCAGTTGGCACAAAACTGAGATCGAATGGTTCAACAAATTCTGCCTCAGTTTTGACAAAAACAATCAACCCCACCTCAAAGCAGACAAGAGAAGGAATAATTGGAAGCTCAGAGGCACCAAGGAGGAAGTAAACCAATGGATCCTAAGCCAAAAGTGATCCACCCTTCAGTTCGACGGAGCCTCTAAAAACAACCCGGGGAAAGCTGGGGCAGGGGGAATCATAAGGGATCAGCATGGTAAAGTTCTGATAACCTACGAATGGGGCCTCGGAAAAATGTCAAATAACAAGGCCGAGGCTTACAGCCTCCTATTAGGCACAACCATCCTGAAGCAAATGAGAATACAAAGCCCAATCATCCTAGGAGATTCAGCTATTGTAATTGCAGCTATGGCCACAGGGGGAGAGTTCAAAAAAACGACCCTCAGCAATCTCAAGCTAAGGATAATGGACCACATTAGCCATTTGGGGGCCGCCACCTTCAAGCACGTCATGAGGGAAAATAACTCAGAAGCTGACTACTACGCCAACAGGGCAACCAGTAGGCCTACTGGACAAGTCAGAGAAAATGAGAGCACATATGATAAGCCAATCCCGTAGTCTGTTCCATCATACTTCAAACTCTTTGAACTTCGGTCACTTAAGCAATCATACCCCTCTTCCTGCCCCCTTCCCTAAGCATATCAAATTGTTGGCAGCCCTCACCTCCTGTGACATCGATCCCCTCAATATATTGAAGAAGGCAAAAGATGCATCTCCTGCCAAACTGATCTGGTACGGGCTCAAGAATCACCAGAAACACAGTGTCATATCTATGCATAAGTTAGGAGTATATCGCATTGATATCTCTACTGTCTGCAAAAAAATCCACGATCTGATCTCAAGATCATCCAAATCTCTACGCATCTTTCATCGAATTCACCTGATCAGCCCCTCTCCCTTCTTTATAAGCTGTAGAGATCCCCTCTCTTTGTACATCCCAGTGCCTAAAAGAGCTAAGGAGCGTCCCCCTTCAGTCTACCTCCGGATCTGCGGAGTAGCAGAGGTTGCTTTTCGATCGGCTGGGACAGGAGGCCGACTACATTTCACAGTGGTAAACTTTAATTTCTTCAAATATTATTTTTTTCACATTGCTAACCGGTGCACTGTCTGTCTGATACAGTGTTCCCTTACCTCAGTGCCCTCCTGCCCTTCGGTAGCTTTCGCCCTGCAGATCCCTTCTCCTCTTCTCTTCTCCCTCACTGTGGTTTCTGCTCCTTCCCAGAACAGCGCCCTCGGCCAGTTCTCTTCGTTTTCCCTTAACACCTCTATCTTTTGCTTGCCCTGATTCTTCCTTCTACAGCTACTCTACAAAGTTACAGTAAAGCAAGATCGTGAAATGGCAGAGAACCAGAAAGATCATGACCCAGCTGCGAACCCCTTGGAGCGAGTTATCACCAACAATAACTGCACCTTGTGCAAATCCCACTGCTTCATGATAGCAAGATTCGTAAAGCACTTCAACGAACTCAAGGAGGAATTCCAAGTTGACAGTAAATCAAAAAGAAACAAATTAGAGAAACAGAAAGCAGAGATAGAGGGTCTCAAGGAAAAATGCAACCATATGGAGGAAGCAATTGCACACATCAAAACAATAACTCAGAGCACGCAAGCAGAGGACTCAACAAGGGCCAGTGCAAGAAAGGAACCTCAGCCCGATGACTCTGTTAACCAGCAGTAGTTTCATGATCTATGTCTTGTAAATTTTGTCTGTTAGTAGGCTCGTTTGTATGGCAATATAGTTGTTATCTTTTTCAAACTATTCTCCGCAAGCTCACCAACAAGGATCAAGGGTCTGTGCACCCATTTTGGATCCTTCCCTCTCTGTTTCACCTACCATATGTAAAAGGACTTGTTCCATGAAGTTTTTATAATATATAAGTAACTAATCTCATTAAAAAATAATAATAATAAAATAAAATAAAATAAATAAATAAATAAATAAAATAAAATAAATAAATAAATTCAAGAGGTTGTATTAATCTCAGTTTAACCTTGGTTTCGTTACTAGTGAGTTTGACTTTAGTTTTGACTAAAAATATAAGATTGTATCTCTTGTCGAATTGAATAATTTCTCTAAGAAAATGTTCTTGACCTTTTACATGGTAAGAATTTTCCCATGATAAACTTTGTGTGTCTTGTATTTGGTTGTCTCTTCATGATTCTACTATCATTATTAATTTTAGTGTTGAAGGTTTTCTATGCTTAATTTCTCAATAATGAATGTGACACAAGATAAATTAATGGGTAAATCCATAGAAGTAATTATTAGTCTAAGAAATATTGAAAAATCAACATGGTATGATAAAAGGTCAAAAAGGAACCACTAAAGAAACTTGAATAAATCCAATGTTACATGCTAAAATGATGAAGGAGCATACCTATCTAATAAGTATCTTTATCTTTTACGTATGTATGAAAGAAGGGAGGACTAACATCCTAATCCAAATTCTAAATAGAGAGCTCTCATCCAAAGTCTTATCATGATTTTAAGGAGGATCAAAGCCCTCATGATCTCAAGTATTTATGAGAGTCCAATCTCTATTTGTAATAAGAAATCAATCCCTCACCCAAGTTTTGTAAGGACTAGAGCCTTAGCTGCATGGATTTTTGAATATGGACATAAGTTGATTTAAATCATGTTCATGGAAATCTGTGATTAATAGTCTATTATGTGACAAGATTAGGGTTGCCTATAGGTTTCCCTTGCCATAAGTTTAGGACCACAATATGAATAAGTAAGATGCCACAATATGACATCGAAGAGGCCATGTTTACTACTCTCTCCTAGGACCAAATTCATATTTAGTGGAAGGAAAATCAATGTCATCAAAATTTGGAGTATAATGCTTAAGAATAAAATATTGAGGTTGAGTTTCTCCTAGAGGTTTACTTGCTTAATCATCAAGAGGCCGAAAAATTTCCTTAGGACCAACAAAATGAAGCTTAGAAAGACCCTAGAGGCCTTATGGACATAGGTTTATGATGATCTTCATTTACTGCAAAAGGGTAATAAATTTATAACAAAATTATTGAAGGTCCATATGACAAGGGTTAACGACCGGTTGAAGAATGAATTATGAAATGTAAGAGAATTTTGGAAACAAACCTAGGCCTAAGATGGTGGTAAAAAAAATCAATTGAGACCTATTTCAAGCCTAATTTGAGTTGAATTTTCTTTAAGACTCTTCCCTTGAAGTTGAACCAAATTTTATGAAGTTTAAAGCCCCAAGGCTTCCTAAGGTGTCAATATTTTTTAAGTACTACAATATTTGTCTTCAAGTCATGTAGAAAAATTCAACATGCTTTATATTAATGGAACCTCTATTTCTTCATGATCTTGATACATTTTTTAATTAAGTAAATAGTACATCTAAATTTAATCCACCTAGGAAGCTTTTCCATGGCTAGAGGGAATTGAGGAGGAAGACTCTTGTTGATGTATGTCAACAATAAAATTTTCTTAACCATTGTGATTACCTCCCCTATTCCCCTAACAAGTAAATTAAGTGTAAGCCTTAAAAATATATATAATAGTGAGAAAATGAAACTAGTAGGTGGGACCCCACCTCAATATCATCCCCAAAAAAAATTGTGTCTCTTGAAATGATATATAAGAAATAGACACTTCAAAGTTTCTTTCACATTTGGATTGTGATTATGTTTAGGATGGAGGCAAAAAAAATATGTTGTGGGTGTAACAAATAAAAAGAAATCCATAACATATATTTACATGGTACTTAAAGCGTAAGCCATATAATTTCATAACTATCATTTATCCTATGTGGATCTAATGTCAAAAAATATAAATTCTTACCCTATGTCCAAAAAAAATATTGCATATCTATTACATTATCCTATTGTCAAAAGGTGTTGTGTTTTAACACAGAAGAGTTTTGGTCATTAAAATCCACTTTTTGGTGATCACAACGTCATATTTCCAATGTATATGTTGTGAGCGTATTGGGTAAGTTTTTATTTTGCATGATATATGTTATAATCTATGATTAAAGGCATTTGTAGGGTATGCATTTAAATAAAATATTAAACATTTGGATGGAAATCTTGATAGTTTATGAGTTTGTTTCTAGAGAGTGAAATTAAACGAAATATTCTTATTCTTTGAACTATTAGTAGAAAGTGATAACATGACATTTATGATGTATTAGTGATCGCAATGGACATTAGCAGACAATCTAAGACATGGTTTATTATATAGCTACCGATTTTTATGTGAAGGATTCAAAGTTGTTTGATTGTGTACATGTCATCATTGCTAGCTATGATTTATACCTAATAAAATGATAATGGGCATGATACCCCATCCTACCTATGTTGTACTAGATATATTCAAGTCTCTTATTTTATCCATTTGAGATTACCTATTAATTCCATATTTGTTCATTCCTTCTTTCGTTGGCACAATATGACATTCATTTAGTTCTTTAAATCCCTCCATTTGAAAATGATGACTACATTATCTTGGTTTCCCAAGCGTTGGCTACATGGTACCCTCTCACTTGTGTTGACTAGAGGTCAACAATGATGTGGAATTCTATGTGATTTTTATATTGCAATTCTCTTCATGGCATAATCCTCTGATTTGGAAACCTTAATAATTTTTTTGAATCCGAATAACACACCACTTTTTGAATCCGAATCAAACAATAGCATATTTGATATGTTTCTCACTTTGTTATAATGGCCATTCAAAAAGGAAAATGCATATTCATCTCTATCAATATAGAGTACATGACCTCTTCTTTTTATTAAAAAACTTTAAAAAGGTTTTTAACACAAAATCATGGTTATCATTTTAACTCATATTTTGATGGTTGTCCTAATAATGGGTGATCGCTAATGCACTGTTATTCTCCTTTACGAATATAAAATGAAACCGTATAGTGAAAATCACTATTCCTTCATTACAATATATGTCGAGTGGGAGCCCTTGAGGCCTTCTGCTCTTGGGCATGAAACCACATTGATTCTTTGTGGTATAAATGCAATGATTCCTCTTCACATCCTGGGCAAGACAAGCTAATGATAATATTAATTTATTTATGAGTCCAAACTTTCCTATTATTTAGATTCAGGATAAAAATAATGGTAATTTTCAAGTTTTTATTCATTCTATAAAAATAAGGGAATTTGATTGATTCATGTTTTTTGACTGACCTGACGACCCAGTTTTTTGTGAGGCATATAAGCTCCAAATTTACTATCTCATTAAGGGAATGACCCTCACACCTTTATTATATTTTACGATTGCAACTAATATATATCTCTCAATGCCATACTTGATCTGAGCCATACATTCTTAAATAAAAAAAGGGCCTATGTTTTATGTTTAGTCGTCCTTGCATTGAATCTGAGATATTTATGAGTAATTTGTTATTTTTCCTTTGCAAAATTTAATGGATTTCTAGATCCTTTTCCAGTACTAGCACTCAGTCAATTATTTTGTGGTAAAAACTTCTATTTATTTTATCTCATCCGACTTATGGTGATTCATCAAGAAATTATCCCTTTTCCTTGCAATTATCTTTCTTAAAAAAAACTTATGACTCGTGTAATACTATATTTGTTGATACTTGAATATTTTATTTCGACAAGACTTGCAAGTAACTTGATGTCTATGTTACAATATGATCTTTTATAGTAGAAAAAAAGGAAGGGGAAGAAATAATAGAGAAAGGGGATAGGGATAATAAGAGATAAAAGGCCTAGGGTTTTTGTTCATTTTGATAGAGATTCAAAGGAACTAACATAGCTACTCCGAACTAGCATTGTACATATAACTAACCATCATTTTTCTCAATGTCTGCAACCTTCCATACATAACAACAATAGCATCGAAATCCCAATACCACCTCATGTTTCTACCCCACTTGTAGTCCTTGCCAATGACGGTTGGAAAAACATTATCCAACCAAAACCATTATCGTGAGTTTAGGGGTGGCTAACAAGTTCACTTCCTCCACATCCTTCCCCTCTTGAACCTCATGTTTCACATCAATTGTAGTCAGTTGCTTCTCATTTTGTTCACACACCCCAACCAACAACCCAATCCTCTAAGCTTGCTAACCAACCTCCTTCATCTACTGCTTAACTTTCTAAACATGCCATTATTGTTGTTAAACCTCCTGTCATCCATGAAAGAAAAAGGCTAAATTTATAAGATTTGACTCATCTCACGGTTCTTCTCATTTTGTCACATCCCATCCCTAACAATAAGTGAACTAAGCTAAAAGTTCTCCCTTTCCCAAGCTAGAAAGCTAGAGAATTTTTAGGTTGAATTTTATGTACATATGGATTATGTCTCATCTTCTGTTACAATTTCAGCTTACTTTCTCAGCACCAGTTTGTGCATAAACTTATGTCAGTTTTGTATTTTTATATGGATGTTTTGCAACACTTATTTATGGATGACATTTTCATCTTTTTGTGATGAATCTATTATATATTATTTGGGGATGTATATATGTTATGATCATTATGATGCTAAAGGATGGAGATACAAGGGTATTTTGGGAGCTGCAAGGAGCTTGTTTGTTACTGTTTGATGATGTTTGATTCAACAATTATATGCATAGATGCTGATTACTTTTATGGATGCATAAAGACTATGTTTACTTATGCATATTTAATGGAAGAGTAATTAATTTATTTTTGATGATCATATTATTAATGGTTAAATTTTTGTGTTGGGGAGTCATAGTAATGGCTTATATAATGGAATAGGAGGATCCCACCTAATAGGAAAGCTAAATATAATAATTATGAAGACACTCAAGATGCATGTAATATCTAGATGCCTTCTTTAAAGAATTGAGAAGACAAAGATTCAAAGAGTATTGAAGATCATAAATAAGAACAAGAAGAGGATTCCCCTATGTCAAATGGTCACCTTACTAATCAACACTCAGAATATTCAAAGGATATGATATCTACAAGTTTCTTTTCTAATTGTTATTGTAGAAGCTTAGGCCATCTATCAACTTGATGTTCACAAACAATTTTTGATGAAAGAGATAGTTGTTCATCTAGTAGCAGTAGAGAATGAACTAAATTTCTAGCAATAACAGATCTAGATACTTATGTAGAAGATAATGGGTGGACCTATGGTAGAGAAGAAGACAAAATATCTCATGTGTCTATAAAAAAATCCATAGATTCGTCAAGGGAACAAATTATTGAAGAAATTGTAAGTGAAATAGACACTAGTTTTGACTTTAGTAGCTCTTTTAACGAGTTAGAAGATCTTGAGGAAAATATTTATTTTAGAAGGAAGCTTGTGTAAACTTTTCACGAAATTAAAAATCTAGAAGAAAACATTGTTGTATTAAATATCATTTTTCTAGATATCATAATTCAGATGCTTTGGGTGAGATTTGGAGTAGTAAAATACCCCCTTAGGATAAGACAAGTTTAGATTGTGAAGGTGGTTCAGCTATGAATTCAAAGGGATCCATATCCTTTGTTAAAGGAATACTTAAAAATGTTTCAGCCAGAGATCATTTAGTGCAACATCAAAAGGATTATCAGATTACCAACAATAAAGACAAAAGTATGTTGTCACTAGATGGTATATGGTTAAGAAGCCTTTATAGAAGAAAATCATTTGTGCCAGTCATGCATAGGAGATATGTTTGCTGAATATAGAGGTCATTTCCATGAGTCAGAGTAGAGAATCACAATTATAAATATAATCTTGACTGAGACTTAGACTAGTAGGCATGAAGGTGCTCTTGGCTCATTGATACACAGGTTGCTGATATCTTAAAAATCCTAGTAAGTGGTGGTTGAATATCTATGGAAGATATTGGAAGTGACCGCTTACTTTTCTCTCAACTAAATATTCTCCATACGAATGCATTTAGTTGTTTAGATTAAAATAGATATAGATGAAGAATCGACATGAAAAAAAGTAAACATGTTTAGAAAATCAGAATGACAGGGGGAGATTAGTTGCAGGGGAGGTACCTTTTCCACTAATGTGTTGATTTGACTCATGAAATGCATATTTTCAATTAACAAAGGAGATAAATAGGTGCATACATAAATTAACAAAGTTACATATATACTAGAATTGACCAAACATTTGTTGGTTGAAATTGTTTTCGTTTGCCATTGATGTTAATGGGGAAGTGAATGTACAAAACATTGCATTGTTGAATATGAAGGGAGAGATAGCAAGTAACCCAACATGGAATCTTTTATAAGCCATTTTGTCACATCGGATCAGTGATCCTCCTAATGGGATCAATCAACATCCTATTCCCCCTTGTCAACATCTTGCATAAATCCCTAACCATGTTCCCTTCATCCTCCAGAATTTCATCCTTAAACTGCATTATCTAAGCCAGTTTGAGGACCAACGCTCTCTGTAAGCCTACTAGGCTGCATTCACCAGCAAGTTTCTCCACTATGGCATGCATTGATCACCAACAGGTTGCTCCCATTTCCACTTGTGTTGGTTCTAAAAATCTGGGAGAATGATCAGGATTCTGGAAGTTTCCCCTTCTATGAGTTTCTAGATGTTGTTTCAACTACTTAACTTGGATAAAACATTTAGATCCTATCCTGCCCTACTTTGGGGTTTCCACACCATACCCTTTGATCATATCCCTTCATCAAAGGTGGATCTATAACCCTAGATTTGTAATTGGATAAGAACACCCAACTTACCCTACTTCTCTATATATTCCCAACCATCTATGTAGTTAGGGGTTGGCTTTTGGAGAGTGATTATGCACTTACGTTGTTGCAGTGAGTTTTTAACATATCATGCACTTGTGGTGATTGGAGGTGCATATTGTGACAAGGAAAGGACAAGTCAACAACTTGGAGGAGCTCTTCTACAATATCAACTGCTACTAATGGTTGTAATCTCCTTCCATTTATATTAATGAAAAGAATTCATTGTTTTCCTATATGTGATGTTTTTATTTCACTTATTTCAATACCATGTTGATCTATTGAATGAATTACTTACATGATACTACAAAGATATTTTAGTTTCTTGGCCTATGTTCTTTGACTATATAGGTTGTAATTTTAGCATTCAGAGCTTGAATTCGAGCTTCCTACCTAAAGGAGTGAATTGTGTGAAGGAATCCATGTAGGCTTCTAAATCCATCATCTATTTAGTCTTAAGGAAAAACATTGTGTTCCTTGTCTCTCTGTTGTTCTAGGTTAGCCACCAACCTAGGGGTGATACTTTTGTCTACAATCGTAAATTCCATATAACAGTAGTGATCAAATCAACCTTTTCCATCAATTAAACTCCCTTATTTACTAGCAATGTTTTTGGTTTTGTCATCACTGAAAAAGTGGGGTATTGTTAGAAAGTGTTGACATTGATGTTAAAGGAATAACTGTCAAAAGTATTGATGTCAAAGATGTTGTCATCGATTTAAAATACAATGATGTCAAAGGTGTTGTCATGGATTTAAAATACAATGATGTCAGAGGTGTTGTCATTGGATGACTAATCTCATGGAGAATGTTTTAAATGCGATGTAATTGATGCCAAAGGTAGTATCATGGATATTTTTAGAAAGTGTAGTTATTGTGGATTGAAAAGCATGACAAAAGAGTGGCAAAGCTTAGATGCTTCCAAGTATATTGGTGAACAAATTTATTTTAAGGAGTATAGATCGTGGAGCCATTTTTAGTATAGAATATTAGATCGGACATACATGGAAATGGAATAGATGGATATCGATTGGAAAACCCTTCCAACATGTTTGGAAGTTTAACTAATACCCCAGGGATAAAAAGATATTAAAGGTCAAAGGTTGCAGGTCAAAAGATCAAGGTTTGGGCCAAATTTAGGGATAGTTTCGATGGTCTCCAAATCTAGTAGTAGCTTTGAGTTTCCAAAAACTTGGCAGACTATTAGGCCCTTATACTACTAGTGTATTCCCTTATTTGTATTAGTACAACCCCCTTATTATATTGATGATAGGTCCCTATAATACTAGTGATTACCACATTACTATTGTAGTTGTATCCCTTATTAATATTGTTGTGCCCCTATTGTCCCCATATTTTTATTATTGTGCCCCATAGAATCCCTCTATAGTTATTTTTGTGGCTTTATATTATTATTGTTAGGTCGACTAGGTTATATTGTGACTCCTTAGACTCCTATATATAGAAAGGAGGTTTTTTCATTTGAATCATCCAAGAAGTGTTCATTTATGTAATGTAAAGGAGGTTTCCCCCTCAAAGAGGCTAAATTCTAAGGCATTGTTCTATCTTTTCTATATTTGCTTGAGCTAGTTTCATAACATTTGGTATCAGAGCTTTGGATTGTAGGGTTTCGCTACTCCAAACAGGTCATCATGCGATTTTCGCTATAACTTTTCTTCTGCGACGTTTCAGAAGCTGAAAGAAAAAAAAAATTGATAAGAAATCGCGTTGAATCTTGGGTCCACAATTTAGAACTTTGCACTATATTTGCGGAGATATGATCTGAGGAAGTTGGTCTTTTTGCAGACTCCTGAATTGCATTCCAAACAGGTGACCTGGGAAAAATCGTCATAACCTTCTCTCTGAGCATCAAATTGAAATTTCGTAAGAAGGTATAGAAAGAGGACAGTCTGTAGTTTCTTGTATATATTTTTCAGAGCCAAAGGTCAGAACAGTGACTCGTGGCACTTCATACAAGTTCGCTCTACTGAACTAGTCTATAATCAGGTCACTGTGGGACATTTCGTATAACTCTTTCTTGGAGAATCCAATTTGGATCAGACCTGTGGCATTGGAAAGAGGACACAGGGGGCTACTACATATCACAATTTCAGAACTAAATGGTTCGAAATTATAGAGGAAAAGTGTGTAGTTTTTTTCTAAATTTTTGCATAAGCTTGGTTTGAAAAATTAGTTTGAAGGAATTCAAAGGGCATAGTAAAGAATTATTATCGGTAATTGATGCCCTGAGGGAAGAAAATGCAAACACCTAGTAAGCAACCTGAAAGCTCTAGCATGACTCATGAATAGTAGGAAGAAATGCAACATGATATATCAAAATTACGAGATCAAGTGCAACAACTATCACTTGCACAAAAAGGAACAGAATCTAAGATGGATGGTTTAAAGAAAGATGTAGAAGCAAAGATGGATGTTTTAAAGAGAGGCGTAGAAGCTAAGATGGACGATTTGAAGATATATTTGAATACAGACATGGAAGAATTGAAGATAAATATGAATAAGTTTCTACAAGAAATGGTCACTAATGGTGAAAGGGTAGTAAAGGAAACTCATGATGAGAACAAAAGAAATGTTAATCATGATTCCATA
>APFE030512317.1:216045-238064 GCA_000404065.3 Pinus taeda
GAACCAAATCAGTTTGTATGGTATCATTGGCTTTTCTCTCGTAAACAATTTATCACTTGGGCAATTTTTACGGAAGAATTGATAGCAAATTATGAGGATACAAAAAGCAACACTTTTTTTAGCCAATTGATAAGTCTCAAACAAAAGGGTTCAATAATAGAGCACATTGAGGAGTTCCAAAAATTGAATGTAAGGGTAAAAAATATTCCAGAGCAGCATAGGATTGTTGTGCTCATAGGGACTTTAAAGGATAATATCCAACATGATGTTCGCCTTTGGGAACCTGATTCATTAGAGAAGGCATTCAAGTTGGCAAGAAAAATGCAAAGCAAAATTATGGCAACTAGGAAGCATACCAGTCAAAACTATCAAGATGGAAGTGTTGTTACCCCTAGCCTTCCACAACATATAAGTTTGACACCACAACAATTGGAAGGAAAAAGAGAAAAAGGGCTTTGTTATAGTTGTGATAGCAAATACACTAAGGGTCATAAGTGTGCTGAGAAGAAATTATTCTACATAGATTGTGAAGAGGAAGAAGAAAAGGAGCAATGAAGGTCAAAGGAAGAGGATATAATCTAGGATATAATCCTAGATAAAGAAGAAATGAATCCGACCATATCTTGTAATGCATTGGCTGGAATTACCACTCTTCAAACCATCAAGATAGAAAGACAAATCAAGAAGAAAAAGGTAATAGTGTTGATTGATTCAGGAAGTACCCACAATTTTATTCATTGTAAGGTAGCAAAAGAATTGAATTGCTTCCTATATCCCGCACCAGAGTGTCAATTGATGGTTGCAAATGGAGGAATGATAAATTGCTCTAGAAAGTGCCATAATATCAAGCTATCCATGGGAGAATATTTATTCACTAGTCCAATGCTTTCCATTCCAATGGGAGGTGTTAATGTTGTACTAGGAGTCCAATGGTTACAATCCTTGGGTACAATAGCTTTTAATTTTCAAGAACTTTTCATGAACTTTTCTTCGGAAGGAAAGGAAGTTGAATTAAGGGGTATTTCAGGGAAATCAGGGAAGATAATTAGCTCTAACTATATGACAAAGCTTCAAAAAAAGGAACAAAGAGGTGTAATTGCACAATTATGTTCTCTAGATGTTTCCACATCGAAATCGTCTATTTCTCCAGATCTCCAAAAAGTCTTGGACAATCATTCCAAGGTATTTGAGACTCCCAAAGGTCTCCCACCTATTCGTGATCATGATCATCCTATTCATCTGATTCCAGCAAGTGTTCCTCCAAACATCAGGCTGTACAGATATCCCTATGCCCAAAAGAGTGAAATTGAACGTATGGTTGCAGAAATGCTAGAGGCTAGTATAATTCAACATATTCAAAGTTCTTTCTCTACTCTGGTAGTATTGGTGCACAAGAAGGATGGATCATGGCGCATGTGTCCAGATTATAGGGATCTCAACAAGATCACTATTAAAGATAAGTCTCCCATTCCTGTCATTTATGAATTACTGGATGAATTGCATGGATCAATTTACTTCACCAAGTTGGATCTTCATACAGGATATCATCAAATCAGAATGAAGACTGAAGATATTCCGAAAACAACATTTAGAACTCATGAGGGTCATTATGAATTTTTGGTCATGCCTTTTGGCCTTACCAATGCACCTTCTACATTTCAAGGTTTGATGAATTCCATTTTCAAACCCCTCCTTAGAAAATTTGTGTTAGTATTTTTTGATGATATACTAATCTACAGCAAGGCTTGGAAGGATCATGTTGAACATGTTGACATGGTGCTACAACTATTAGAGGAGACACAATTATATGCAAAAAGATCCACATGTTTCTTTGGAGTACAAGAGGTGGAATATCTGGGTCATATTGTATCTCATGAAGGCGTTAAGGTAGACCATAGCAAAACTAAAGCCATTTAGGAATGGAAAATCTCCAATTCCATAAAGCATCTGCGAGGATTTCTCGGGTTGGCAGGGTATTATCGTAAGTTTTTTAAGAATTATGGGAGAATAGCAGCACCTATAACAACATTATTGAAGAAAGATGCATTTTCATGGAATCCGGAAGCAACAAAGGCCTTCAAACATCTTAAAGAGGCAATGTGCCAAGCACCGATCTTAGCTACACCGGACTTCACAAAAGCCTTTATTGTGGAATGTGATGATTCAAGAAATGGAATTGGTGTTGTTTTAATGCAAGATGAAAGACCCATTGCTTTTGAAAGTCGTCCAATCAAGGGAAAGTTTTTACACAAGGCTATTTATGAGAAGGAAATGTTGGATCATGATAGCCTTAAATACTTCTTAGAAAAAAGATTATGCTCCAAAGAGCAGCAAAAGTGGGTCACAAAGATGTTGGGTTATGAATTTGAAATCATCTACAAAAAAGGGAAGCAAAATGTGGTGGCAGATGCACTCTCAAGAAAGGATGAGGATGTGGAAGCGTTGTTGTGTGCCATTTCTATTATCCAACCAGATTGCATAAATGAAGCAAGGGAGTGGAAGAATGATGAAGAAGTGTGGGCACTTATTCAAAAGTTACAACAAGATTCCAATACATCTGATACATTTAGCTGGCAAAATTATTTGTTATGGTACAAAGATCACTTATACCTCTGTAAGAATTCGCAACTCAAACAAAAGATTCTTATGTAATTGCACACTTCTCCCTTAGGAGGGCACTCAAGATTTTTAAAAACTTACCATAGGGTTAAGAAGGAATCTTTTTGGGATGGCCTTAAATCGAATATTCAAAAGTTTGTGGCGGAACGTTTGGTTTGCCAACAAAATAAAGTTGAAACAAGTAATACCCCAGGTCTATTACAACATTTATCCATTCCAAGCCAATGTTGGGAGGAGTTTTCAATGGATTTTATCATAGGTTTACCCAAGTCTGAGGGAAAGAGTGTCATCATGGTGGTAGTTGACAGACTTACCAAGTATACACACTTTTGTGCATTATCACATCCATTGAAAGCCAGTGCAGTTTCTACTGCATTTATGGAAACAATTCAAAAGCTACATGGAAACCCAAAGATTATTGTAAGTGATAGAGATCCCATTTTCATTGGAAAATTTTGGACAGAATTATTTTCTTGTCTTGGTACCGAGTTATCTCATAGCTCATCTTATCATCCTCAATCTGATGGGTAAACTGAGATAGTAAGCAAATGTTTGGAAGTATATCTTTGTTGCTTTGTATCTGATAAACAGACACAATGGGTCAAATGGTTGCCTCTCGCAGAATGGTGGTATAACACTTCCTTCCATACATCAACAAAAATGACCCCATTTATGGCACTTCATGGATATTAGCCACCATCCATCACATCATATTTAAGAGAAAATTCTAAGGTTCAAGCAGTGGAACATCACATCGAACATCAACAACAAGTCCTCAAACTCTTAAAGGATAACCTCATGTTGGCACAAAATAGAATGAAACAACAGGCAGGTCAACATGGTAGTGAAAGAAGTTTTGATGTAGGTGATTGGGTATTCCTACGGCTACAACCATATAAACAAATGTCCCTCAAGCAAGCTAAGAAGGATAATAAATTATGACCAAAGTATTATTGTCCGTACAAGGTGTTGCAAGAGATTGGTACTATGGCATACAAATTGGAGCTTCCTGCAACATCTCGAGTGCACCCAGTTTTCCATGTTTCATTTTTAAGGAAGGTTATAGGTGACAAGCTCCGAGTTCAAACAATATTTCCACAACTTGACGAGGAAGGAAAAATTATATTGGAACCAGAAGTAGTCACAGAAACAAGAACTCAACAGCTACGAAATCAATCAATTTCAGAGTATCTCATCAAGTGGAAGAACTTGTCAACTAAATATTCCACAAGGGAGGACGAGAATTTTATACAGAAGCATCCAGAACTACTCAAGCATTGAGAACAACACTTTTTTTGAAGAAGGGCATGATAGGTCCCCTTCGGCTGGACGGTCTGGGGCTAGTAGTCCCTCGACGGGGGTTTCAGGGGCAACACCCTCGAAGCTAAAAACATATGTAGAATTTCCTTGTAAAAGTATGGTAATTTCTAGTCAATCTGGGTCGTTCATTAGGCAGATGATCTGGCAGAAGAACTTATGTTTAGTTTAGGGTTTTTTTCCCTAGAAGGCAACCCCTCTCTTTGTATGAGGGCATTGTATTTGAGGCTGTGGAATAGATGTGTATTCTCCGAGGGAGAAGCAGAGAGGTGAGATTGTGAGAGACAATAGAGGATATTATAGCGGATCTACTGTAGGTTGTGTCTCTTCATTTTGTTGGATAATAGAGATGAAGGATTGGCTATTCGGGGTGGACGTAGCCCAAACTGGGTGAACCACGTATATCTTTGTCTCTCTTGTTTTATGTGTTTTCTGTGTTTATATTTCTACAATATTTTATGTGTTCCATTGCTCCATAATATATAATTTTCTAGCAATAGAACTGTTAATAATCACAACAAATAGATTTGGCTTCATGAGAAGCAGAGGCCTTCTCTAGTAGAGCCTTGTTTTCTAAAACGTGAGTACATGGAGATTGGGATTTAATCCTGTCCTTTAGTTCTTTGTATTCTTGGCATAGAGCACACGATTCGCAACAACAGTGAACATGGTATACTCCACAAGGATTTCCACTCAAGTTGAATTTGGCGCGCAACTTCCTTTTGTAAAACATAAATAACAATAGGCGCAACCTGTAAAATAGAGCAACAAAAAATACAGAGCTCCACTGACTGCGCAAGAGGTAGAACCAGCTTTGCAAACAAAAAACACCCAAAATCTCTCTTCCCTTTAGCACTTCCAAGCTATGCTCACTCTAACTTGATGGTGTAAAACTGAAGGGGATTGAGTTAGTTAGCTTGGGGACCAAACAGAAGTATTTATAACCAAGCTTCCATCAAGATTTTGTTGGCTATGTTTCAAGTGTTCCACAGATCATGGCAGAGAACTGTAGAGGGAGTAATGGACTACTCCAGGAGCTCATAATTGTAGGCGGCATTTGGGAAAATGTAAAGGGAGCTTAACATTTGGACAATGGGTCCTTTTTTTCATGGTTAGATCAACAATCTCTCCAATCTATGATATGTGTTTATCTACACCACCGCCAATTCACATGCCATTCCCCATTCAATCATTGAATCATTTGTCTGATTTCCTCTAGCATTTTTCCATTGGCAAATGCACACAACTCTGCACTAGCAGAAATTCTGCAAACATGACTATTTCCACAAAAATTTCATGCATACCTATAGTTGAACAATAAACACACACACACACACTAATCTAATTCTACTTATGTACATAGTATTAGTCCTCACATGTTTTCCATCTCCCTAAGCCCACCCATAAGGGATTCAAGCCCATCCAAGCTTTGATACCAATAAAAAAGATGGAGGAAAAAACATGGTAGATAGATTCACTAAAAACAATTCATATGTTTCACACGAAGCCAAATTACAAGATACATAAATATTGCTGATGAGATCCAACAAATTCCAATGAAGGAGAATATCGTTGAGAAAATCTCAATCCTACTTATATACTAATGTAAGCATTACTCCAACTCAATCATGCTTATATACTAATGTAAGCATTACTCCAAGTATTAGAATATGACCTTATTAAAATTGGAATAATCTCAAATCCCTAGAAATTGGTGGGCAAGGAGCCAAGTGTCACAAACCTATTTTTTTTAATTTATTAAAATTCAATGCAACCTAACAAGCTCTATAACACACTACAGTAGTTGATAAACATTCTGATGGATGCTCATATGTTGAGCATATCCTCTGGGGAATCAATCTATCTTGTCAATTAAAAAAAAAAAATCAATAAATCCTCATCCACCTTAAGTTGAAAAATGCTTTTATAATAAAAAATATATCTAAATAAATCACTAATTTTATACCTATATCCTTATGTAAACTTACAAGAATAAAATCCATAAATCTAAATACATCATCCTTCTTAAACAATTAATTAATACTAAATTAAGTATTTAAGAAGGATGATGTCACTAAATTTTACTATTCAAAATTTTGCCATCTATAAAGTTCATCACAAAAGAAAAGTTATGAATAACTATTTTAAGAAGTATTCGTATAGCATATTCTATAAATATCTAGATAATTTTTATTATAAAATTTAAATATATATTTATTTTTAAAAAATTATAGAGTTAAACTGTAGCGTATATATTTCTTAATAATATTTACCACACTAGTTGGTTCGAAACGCGTCCACAAATGTCTTTTCCATGTGATTTAAGCTGAAGCTCTTCTTATAAATATGACTAATCACAGAAGCCTCAATTCCACAATATTACCAGTTTCACTGAATAAGTTTACCTACACAAACTTTTACCTTTAACAATTTTACAATTTGAAACCAAATAAGTTCAACTAAAATATACTTTTATGATTTAAATTTTGTGTAAAAAAAGAATATAAACCTTCCCATCAAAGTATAGTAATCCTACTAGAATAATTAGAAAAAAATATTACAATAGCCGTAACGCATCCACTGTTGAGAGGTCTTTAATAACGCAAGTTTATTTCATACCCTAATCTTCAAAATGCGATCGCAGTGCAACGTTCCACCTGCGAAAGTGCCACTATTATTTGAACAAGAAATGTCACATTAAAGAATCCAGATAAAAAGATTGATGCCTTCTTTTATATTCAAGCAGGCTACCAAACGGACTGTCCATAGGTGGTTCGTCGTGGACACCGATAAAAAATGATTCGGGGTCTGGACTGAATGAAATTCCAGTTATATCCCCAAAGATATCAATTTCCTGGCTCTTGTTATACATGTGCTTTGTATCAAATATATGGACAAAATCCGCTTCCTCTGCCATGGCCATAAACTGTCCATCTGAGGAGAACCTGATAGATCGTATGGCAGCCATGTTGCCCTTCAGAACTTCAAGCGAGGTTGAAGTGTTTCTAACATCCCAGAGCCTGCATGTTGTGTCTTGGTTCCCAGTAGCAAATATTGTACCATTTGGATGCCAAGCAGACGCAAAGGAGTAATCCAAATGACCTTGAAGAGTTGCAACTACCTTTCCTGTTTGGCAGTCTGAAAGAAAACCCTGAACATCGTGCCCAACGACAACAAACAACTTGTTATCAGGACTTACAGAGGCACGATTAACAGCCCAGGGAAAGGAGAAGTGCTGAATCCGTGCAAATCCATTACTTAGATCAAATACTCGCACACCACAATCGTTAGATGCAGTGATTAAGCGAGTTGCGCCACCAGGACTTTCATAAATCTCTACCGAATTCGTACTGGCATTGTCTTCAACCTCATTTTCAGAGATCTTCGAACAATAACTGACATCTTTTTTACACAAATACTTACAGATAAGCTCTCCCTCATACCCACCAACAACAACTAAATTATTTTTGGCAGCCATGCTTGTAATTTGGACTTGTCTGAAACCAGCTAGGGCAGCCTCTGGATGGATTTCGGACGCAACGACTGGGCCCCACGCATTAAGAAATTCAGTTCGTCTACGACTTACTGCAGACCAGTGGATAATAGAATAACGCGATGAAAGATACACATCGTGCTTTGATGTTGCCCACACCAATTCCCTCAGCTGAAACTGAAAGTGTGAATATGTAGGTTTCACTGATTTCGTATTTCTCTGAAATTCGTAAAAGTTCCCCCCTTTCTGTATATTTGCACAAATCTTATCTAGTTGAGATTGAGGAATATCCCTCATATTTTCATACTGTTTCATCCTTATATCTCTGTATTCCTGCCTTGTCATGTTTCTCATCTGCCATGGAATTCCTTGAATATCTTCTCCTCTTCTCGCTTCCGCAGCAGAAGTGTCATCCTCGTCATCATCTTCCTCGACATCAGTCTCTGCTTCTGTATCTTCATCAGAAGCAACCATTACAATATCATACTCAGCGTCTGAATCTTCATCAGAAATAATCATTTCGGGCTCAGACTCGTCTGGCTGCACCATATCATCCTCGTCATCATCTTCCTCGACATCAGTCTCAGCTTCTGTATCTTCATCAGAAGCAACCATTACAATATCATACTCAGCATCTGAATCTTCATCAGAAATAATCATTTCGGGCTCAGACTCGTCTGGTTGCGCCATATCTCAATACGCTTTTCGAACCACCGCTGACGAAGGTCTCCTTCTCTACGAACACCGCTGGTATCGTGTCCTTCTCTACGATAGGGTGGCTTTATACACAACTAAACTATAACACTCTATTATAACGGGTTGTCAAATATTTTTTTGTAAATTTGACTTGTTCAAATTATCCGCGATTTTTGGGGACAACCCAGGGTTTGGTTTTATTCTTGGTATTCAAATTAAATTAGTGAACATTAGAATCCAATCAACTATGTAGGAGAATATGAGATTTCCTCTATAGTTGATCAAATATATACTCGAAAATATGTCCTAGACAACTCCCACGTATAGGGAAACTCTTTACGGAATCTCGTCGGCTCAAATTTAAGGGGCGAATTGATAGGGTGGTGGTCTAACTTTTTATAGAATCTTCCGAAGTAAAATTTAAGGGGCGAATTGATAGGGTAGTGTACCAAATTAATTTATGAGAGTCAAATTTAATGGGACAATTCATTGGTGCTTTGGATCATATGGAAATTTTTTTACGAACGAGGTTAATCTCCTTAAGTCAAATTTAAGTGGGGAATTGCTAGGGTGGTGGATCATTAAGTGGGGAATTGATAGGGTGGTGGACCAGATTAATTTACTAGAGTCAAATTTAACGGGGGAATTGATAGTGTGGTTTGGATAATGGTGGACCAGGGACCACATTAATATTCCCAAGTCAAATTTAAGGGGGAATCGATAAGTTGGTTTGGCTCTCCCCGGGTCAAATTTAAGGGGAAAATTGATAGGGTGGTTTGGATAACACACAACGAGGGATAAGATTCATCTTCAAGAGTCAAATTTAAGGGATGGATTTATAGGGGACCACTTAATATCCCTGGGTCAAATTTAAGGGGGGAGTTGCTGTGGGAGTCAAATTTTGAGGGGGGGATTTATAGGGGACCACTTAATCTCCCTAGGTCAAATTTAAGAGGGGAATTGATAGGGGGCTAAGTTAATCTCACCATGTCAAATTTAAGGAGAGAATTGATAGGGTGGTTTGGATAACAAGGGACTACGGATCACGTTCATATCCTAGAGTCAAATTTAAGGATGGAATTGATAGGGCAGTTTGGATAGCTTGATTCGGTGAAGTTACAAGTGGTGTTTTGAGCTTTACATTTATGACAACCTATGGTATTCATCTTCCATATAGCCTATTTAAAGGCGGAATGGTGTTTCAAGCTTTAGGCTTATGAGAACCCATGGTTTTGCCTATAGTATTCATTTTCAATATAGCCTAATTAAAGGTGGAACAAACTCAATGTTAGTGGTTATTAGGATCCAAGCAAGGGTGTCTTTAGACACCACTACTTCTCTTGGTATTATGCAATCCTAACATAATGGTCAATGCCCAAACAATCACTTTGGGACTCTCATAATGGTCAATGCCCAAACAATCACTTTGGGACTGTCCATTGAATTTTCTAATCGGAACCTACCATCATTAGGCTTACATTGCCATTAGTAATAGGAACAAAATACTAATGGGCATTAATGATAAATTGACTAAACACAAATAAAAACAAAGCCCCCATAAATCATGGGTTACTTTGCCATTAGTAATAGGAATGAAATACTAATGAGAAATAATTATAAATTGAGTAAACACAAAGATAAAACTAAAACCCCCACAAATCACTATGGGGTGACCTAACTCAACATTTATGATAAATTGGCCAAATAAAAAAATAAAACCAATATGGGCATAGATCTATCTTAACTCTTGATCTACCAAAGGCCAAGAGGGTTCAAATATATCAAGATTCAAACTCTTCTTTTGAGTTTAAAATGTAAGGAAATATCTACACCAACAAAAAATAGATTCCTGTTATCATTTTTGTAGATACTTAATTAAAATGGATCTGTGCTTCTTCTTAATAATATTTTTATATTATATAAATTTCATATATATAGCTATTAATATTATTATTTATATTATATAAATTTCACATGTCATATATATAAAATATTCTCATTTTTAATTTACTAAACAATTAATTTAATCTCTATACAATATATGTGAATATGTTAGTTTAGTTGTACTCAGTAGAGAGTTTAAATATATCTCAAAAGTAATTTATACATTTTTTTTTAATTTAATTTAAATATTAACAAAAAAAAAAAAAAAATTGATGGGAAAAAAGATTTATGATTTTTGGGCATGCTAAGCATGGTATTGGCCCATGGTATTGTAACAAAACCTATTTACACTTTATAATATTCATATTAAAGTGGGGGAAATTTCAATCTTTTTATATTGTCAGTTATCTTCTATTTAATTTATAAATGTGGTTACAAAAATTATTATTTAATTATAAGTTAAAATGAATCTTAATTTATACTTATTTTTTATATATTATATATTTGATATGATATATTTATTTTAAAAAATGCTTTATAATATTATTAATAAAATAGAATTACAATATACAAAAATTAATTTTATTACTTTTAACTTTTTATTATGCAGAGAAGTGTAATGTAAGTATGTAAACATGTTTACATGTCCTATGAATATGTTAAATTTATATTAATGTGTTCAAGTTACGAGACTTAATAATTTGTAAATTTATATTAATGTGTTCACTTTAGGAGACATAACAATTTGTAAACATTTAGATGACATTTCAATTAAGCAATAATAAAAGGTTAAAGGTAATATAGAGCCTAATATGCCTATCACTAAAAAGTTAAAAATAACTAAAATAATAAAATTAAATTTGTTACATTGTAATTTGTTTTTATTAATAAAATTACTAAGAACATTTTAGATAAAAGAAAATCATAATACCCATATCACATTAAAATATATAGCATATAAGTAGTAGTTTTAAGTTAAGATACATTTTTCCTTGTAATTAAAATACTGATTTTGTGATGGCATTTAAATTTTATTAATAAGCACAACCAAGTCTTGATACTTACAATAAACTTACAACATAACAATATTTTTAACCATGAATATTCAGGCTCGTTTTACCATAAATATTATTAACTTGTAAATAATATTTGTTACAATATTATGGGCCAATACCACGGTTCATCAATACCACATGCCCAAAAACCATATCTCATTTTACAATCAAAATATTGTATAAATATTTTATTTTTTATTTAGCCCACGGCTTCCTATTTCAAATTAAGGTGGATGAGGATCTCTCCAATGCTTATCAAGCAATCTAGTTTGTTAGAGAGTTTGTTAGGTTGCATTTAGTTTTTAAAAATTTAAAAAATTTGATGTCCTAATGCCCACCAATTTCCTACGGATTTTAAAAGAATACCAAAATTTAGAAAAATTGCCTTATATATTTGTTGTAAAGGATAGAAACTCTTCAATAGTTCTGTTTTTTATCAAGACCTCAAATTCTTAAGGGATAAGTAAAATCAAAGTTAATAATAATATTTTTGTCGGAATAGTTTTTTTTTGTTATATATTTACCAATGGTAAATACAAATGAAGCCTTAGGCTATTTCAACCACATTAATATTTTAATGTGGTTGTACCTGTTTAATTTTATTAACTTTTTGGGCCAAGAGACACTCTCCAACCTAGTATGGAAGAGATGTTGTTTATTGGTATGTTATGCTATCTAAACATTTTGACTCGATCAAATTACATAAAAATAAATACAAAAACAAATAAATCTATTAATTACAATTATTATTAAAACATTTTGATACATATATTATAATTATTAGTTATTAATTATTATACCATCCTCAATTCATCTTAGCTCTAAATATATCAAAATCCTAGAGGTATAGAAGCTCTTAAGGTGCAAACATTTCTTCAAGTTATGCACTCAAAGAAGAGGTTTGCACCTCCAGAGATTTGATCCCTCTCGAGAGTTGATAGATCTGGAGTTAAGATGGGTCTAGGTTGGTTATTAATTGAGCCCACAATTAAATATTTATAGACACTTACAAAGAGTAGACATCTCCAACATATTGGGATTTATATGACTTTCAACATATTATTAGTTTTTAATTAATATGTCATTTAAAGGTTTACAAACATTTACATTACTACAACATTGTCCCTATATTGGTTGTGTTATATTTTTATAGAAACAATCGGTATTCCTCCTATACAAATCGGCCTAAAAAGAAAAATCAAAAGGAAAATTATTTGAAATTCAAAATTAAATTTATTTTTCCCTCCAAAAGACAAGTTGGCTCCTCCATAAGTTCAACTCAGTTTAGTCCAACAATCACACCACTTGGTGCACCTTCCATCACTATAGAAGGCCATTTGACCGCTTCCTTTTGGCATAATTTGGACCACAAAAAGGACAAATCAGAGCTGGAAAAAGGATGAATTCAAGGAAGAATAAGAGGGTCAAAATTGAGGGAAATAAGATGAGTTTATGAGCAGCAAGCTAAATCTCATGCTAGAAGGCTCAAATTTTAGGAGACTAAAATTTCAAGAGGATGCATTTATCTTAGTTTAACCTTGGTTTGGTTACTAGTCAGTTTGACTTTAGTTTTGACTAAAAATATAAGATTGTATCTCTTGTTGAATTGAATAATTTCTCTAAGAAAATGTTCTTGAGCTTTTACATGGTAAGGATTTTCCCATGATAAACTTTGTGTCTCTTGTATTTGGTTGTCTCTTCATGATTCTACTATCATTATTATTTTTAGTGTTGAAGGTTTTCTATGCTTAATTTCCCAATAATGAATGTGACACAAGATAAATTAATGGGTAAATCAATAGAAGTAATTATTAATCTAAGAAATATTGAAAACTCAACATGGTATGACAGAAGGTCAAAAAGGAACCACTAAAGAAACTTGAATAAATCCAATGTTACATGCTAAAACGATGAAGGAACATACCTATATAATAAGTATTTTGTCCTATACGTATGTATGAAAGAAGGGAGGACTAACATCCTAATCCAAATTCTAAATGGAGGGCTCTCATCCAAAGCCTTGTCGTGATTTTAAGGAGGGTCAAAGCCCTCATGATCTCAAGTATTTATGAGAGTCCAATCTCTATTTGTAATAAGAAATGAATCCCTCACCCAAGTTTTGTAAGGACTAGAGCCTTAGCTGCATGGATTTTTGAATATGGACATAAGTTGATTTAAATCATGTTCATGGAAATATGTGATTAATAGTCTATTATGTGACAAGATTAGGGTTTCCTGTAGGTTTCCATGGACCTAAGTTTAGGACCACAATATGAATAAGTAAGATGCCACAATATGACATTGAAGAGGCCATGTTTACTGCTCTCTCCTAGGACAAAATTCATATTTAGTGGAAGGAAAATCAATGTCATCAAAATTTGGAGTATAATGCTTAAGAATAAAATATTGAGGTTGAGTTTCTCCTAGAGGTTTACTTTCTTAACCATCAGGAGGTCGAAAATTTTCCTTAGGACCAACATCATTAAGCTTAGAAAGACCTACGAGGCCTTATGGACATAGGTTTCTAATGATCTTCGTTTACTGCAAAAGGGTAATAAATTTATAAAAAAAATTATTGAAGGTCCATATGACAAGGGTTAAGGACCGGTTGAAGAATGAATTATGAAATGTAAGAGAAGTTTGGAAACAAACCTAGGCCTAAGATGGTGGTAAAAAAAAATCAATTGAGACCTATTTCAAGCCTAATTTGAGTTGAATTTTGTTTAAGGCTCTTTCCTTGAAGTTAAACCAAATTTTATGAAGTTTAAAGCCCCAAGGCTTCCTAAGGTGTCAATATTTTTTAAGTACTACAATATGTGTCTTCAAGTCGTGTAGAAAAATTAAACATGCTTTATATTAATGGAATCTCTGTTTCGTCATGATCTTAATACATTTTTTAATTAAGTAAATAGTACATCTAAAATTAATCCACCTAAGAAGATTCTCCATAGCTAAAGGGAACTGAGGAGGAAGACTCTTGTTGATGTATGTCAACAATAAAATTTTCTTAAACCATTGTGATTACCTCCCCTATTCCCCTAACAAGTAAATTAAATATAAACCTCAAAAATATATATAATAGTGAGAAAATGAAACTAATAAGCCTCAAAAATATATATAATAGTGAGAAAATGAAACTAGTAGATGGGACCCCACCTCAATATCATCCCAAAAAAAAATTGTCTCGTGAAATGATATATAAGAAATAGATACTTCAAAGTTTCTTTCACATTTGGATTGTGATTATGTTTAGGATGGAGACAAAAAATATGTTGTGGATATAACAAATAGAAGGAAATCCATTACATAGATTTACACGGTACTTAAAGCGTAAGGCTTATAATTTCATAATTATCATTTAACCTATGTGGAATCTAATGTCAAAAAATATAAATTCTTACCCCATATCCCAAAAAAAAGTATTGCATATCTATTACATTATCCTATGTTCAAAAGGTGTTGTGTTTTAACACCGAAGAGTTTTGGTCATTAAAATCCACTTTTTGGTGATCACAACGTCATATTTCCAATGTATGACATATGTTGTCAGCCTATTGGTAAGTTTTTATTTTTCATGATATATGTTATAATCTATGATTAAAGGCACTGGTAGGGTATGCATTTAAACAAAATATTACAGATTTGGATGGAAATCTTGATAGTTTATGAGTTTCGTGCTAGACAGTGAAATTAAACGAAATATTCTTGTGCTTTGAACTATTAGTAGAAAGTGATAACTTGACATTTATGATGTATTAGTGATCAGAATGGAAATTAGCAGACAATCTAAGACATGGTTTATTATATGGCTACCGATTTTTATGTGAAGGATACAAATTTGTTTGATTGTGTCCATGTCAGCATTGCTAGCTATGATTTATACCGAATAAAATGATAATGGGCATGATATCCCATCCTACCTATGTTGTACTAAATATATTCAAGTATCTTATTTTCTCCATTTGAGATTACCTATTAATTCTATATTATATTTTTTCATTCATTCTTTCATTGGCGCAATATGACATTTATTTAGTTCTTTAAATCCCTCCATTTGAAAATGATGACAACTCATTATCTTGGTTTCCTAAACATTGGCTGCATGGTACCCTCTCACTTGTGTTGACTAGAGGCCAACACTGATGTGGAATTCTATGTGACTTTTATATTGCAATTCTCCTCATGGCATAATCCTCCGATTTGGAAACCTTAATAATTTTTTTGAATCCGAATAACACACTAGTTTTAATATGCCCAGATAATGTATTTTCTCTCCAAGACATTGGTCATTGTTGGCATTACCCCCTGGTTGGAATCCTTATTTTGTGGTCTTTCCATCCATGATGTAAATCCTTTCCTTTGTCACTAATTATGAAATTTATTCACCATAATTCTCTATCTTTGCTCACAATATTCTACTTTTCTCTTTTCCTGTGTGATTTCAGAGGGTATTCGTAATGTTTGGTTCTTTGTTTTTCAGTTATGCCTTTGCAAATCGTCTTAAATTAATAGTGGAGTCCAAGGAGAAAAGAGTATATTCTTAGACTGCATTGTAATTGTTCTTAGGCATGCTAAATTACTAGGTATATCTGAAGATGAATAATTTATGTCATTTGTTAATCGATTGAAATTACATATAGTTTTAATGCCCTGTACCTATTTTTCTTTTTGTTTGTTTGTTAATTTCTTGATGATGTCTCAAAAAAATCTGAAATCTTTCCTTTGAAATTGAAATCCCCTCATGGGTTTCTCAACGAAATATTGAAATTCATAAAACTCATCTTTATTCAAATATTTATTTTGCATGCAAAGTAAGAAAAATTTCATGAGCTATTTGTATAGTTCGGTCTTACCCTACAATTTTCTTTGCTTAGTATTCTTGTGCCATGTAGTGTGAGCCCTTGAGGATGAGACCTCGGGCACACAAGCACTTTGTATTTTTCTTAGTTTCTTGAATTGGTATATATTTTCCCCACATTTTGAAATTCATCATCACATTTAACATTTTAACAAGCTATAAAATATTTAACTTGTTGATACTATCTTTATACGCTTCATGCTCGAACTAAATACCTCCTCTATGCATATATTATTTTATTAAGAGGCTCAAACAATAGCATATTTGATATGTTTCTCACTTTGTTTTAAGGGCCATTCAAAAATGAAAATGCATATGCATCTCTATCAATAGAGAGTACATACCCTCATTTTTTATTAAAAAACTTTCAAAAGGTTTTTGACACAAAATCATGGTTATCATTTCAACTCATATTTTGATTGTTGTCCTAATAATGGGTGATCACTAATGCACTGTTATTATTCTTTACGAATATAACATGAAACCCTATAATGAAAATCACTATTATTTCATTACAATATATGTAGAGTGGGAGCCCTTGAGACCTTATGGTCTTGGGCATGAAACCACATTGATTCTTTGTGGTATAAATGCAATGATTCCTCTTCACATCCTACGCAAGACAAGCTAATGATAATGTTAATTTATTTTTGAATTCCAAACTTTCTTATTATTTAGATTCGGGATAAATATAATGTAAATTTTCAAGTTTCTATTCATTCTATAAAAATAAGGGAATTTGATTAATTCATGTTTTTTTACTGACTTGATCACCCATTTTTTTGTGAGTGATATAAGCTCCAAATTTACTATCTCATTAAGGGAATGACCCTCACACCTTTATTATATTTTACGATTACAACTAATATATGCCTCTCAGTGCCATACTTAATCTGAGCCCTACATTCTTAAGCAAAAAGGGCCTACGTTTTATGTTTAGTTGTCCTTGCATTAAATCTGAGATATTTATCAGTAATGTGTTATTTTTACTTTGCAAAATTTAATGGATTTCTAGATCCTTTTCCAATACTAGCACTCGGTGAGTTATTTTGTGATACAAAATTTTGTTTATTTTATCTCATCTGACTTATGGTGATTCATTAAGCAATTATCCCTTTTCCTTGCAATTATCTTTCTTAATTTTTTTAAGACTCATGTAATACTATATTTGTTGATACTTAAATATTTTATTTCGTCGAGACTTGCAAGCAACTTGATGTCTATGTTACAATATGATTTTTTATAACAGAAACAAAGGAAGGGGAACAAATAATAGAGAAAGGGGGATAGGGATAATAAGAGATAAAAGGCATAGAGTTTCTATTCATTTTGATAGAGATTCAAAGGAACTAACATAGCTACTCTGAACTAGCATTGTACATATAACTAACCATCATTTTTCTCAATGTCTGCAACCTTCCACACATAACAAGAATAGTATCAAAATCCAAATACCACCTCATGTTTCTACCCCACTTGTAGTCCCCGCCAATGATGGTTGGAAAAACATTATCCAACCAAAACCATTATGGTGAGTTTACGGGTGGCTAAAAAATTCACTTCCTCCACCTCCTCCCCCTCTTGAACCTCATGTTTCACATCAATTGCAATCAGTTGCTTCTCGTTTTGTTCACACACCACAACCAACAATCCAATCCTCTAGGCCTACTAAGTAACCTCCTCCATCTGCTACTTAACTTTCTAAACATACCATTATCCTTGCTCAACCTCGTGTCATCCATGAAAAGAAAAAGGCTAAATTTATAAGATTTGACTCATTTGATGGTTCTTCTCAATTTGTCACATCCAATCCCCATGAGCAGGAGAAATAAGCTAAAAGTGCTCCCTTTCACAAGCTAGAAAGCTAGAGCATTTTTAGGTTGAATTTTATGTACATATGGATTATGTCTCATTTTCTGCTACAATTTTAGTTTACTTTCTCGGCACCAATTTGTGCATAGAATTATGTCAGTTTTGTATATTTATATGGATGAAATTTTCATGTTTCTATGACGAATATATTATATATTCTTTGGCGATGCATATACATTTTTGGGGATGTATATATGTTATGATCATTATGATGCTAAAGGAGGGAGATACAAGGGTATTTTGGGAGTCGCAAGGAGCTTTTTTGTTATCGTTTGATGATGCTTGCTTGAATAGGTATATGCATAGATGATGATGACATTTTATGGAGGCATAAATACTATGTTTACTTATGCATATTTAATGGAAGAGTAATTAATTTATTTTTGAGTTATATAGCACATGTGATTTATGATGATCATATTATTAATGGTTAAAGGTTTGTGTTGGGGAGTCATATTAATGGCTATATAATGGAATAGGAGGATCCCACCTACTAGGGAAGCTAAATATAATAATTATAAAGGCACTCGAGATGCATGTAATATCTAGATGCCTTTTCTAAAGAATGGAGTAGAAAAACATTCAAAGAATATTGAAGATCATAAATTAGAACAAGAAGAGGATTCCCCTGTATCAAATGGTCACCTTACTAATCAACACTCAGAATATTCAAAGGATATGATATCTACAAGTAATTTTCTTTTCTAATTGCTATTGTAGAAGTTTAAGCCATCTATCAACTCGATGTTCACAAACAATTTTTTATGAAAGAGATAGTTGTTCATCTAGTGGTAGTAGAGAATGAACTAACTTTCTATCAATAAGAGATCTAGATACCTATGTAGACGATAATGGGTGGACCTACAATAGAGAAGAAGATAAAATATCTCATGTGTCTACAAAAAAAACCATAGAGTCGGCAAGGGAACAAATTATTAAAGAAATTGTAAGTGAAATAGACACTAGTTTTGAATTTAGTAGCTCTTTTAAAAAGTTAGAAGATCTTGAGGAAAACATTTATTTTAGAAGGAAGCTTGTGTAAAATTTTCATGAAATTAAAAATCTAGAAGAAAATATTGTTGTATTAAATATCATTTTTCTAGATATCATAATTTAGATGCTTTGGGTGATATTTTAAGTAGCCAAATCCCCCCATAGGATAAGACAAGTTTAGATTGTGAAGGTGGTTCAGTGGTAGCTCTGAATTCAAAGGGACCCATAACCTTTGTTAAAGGAATATTTATCAATGTTTCAGCCAAAGATCATTTAGTGCAATGACAAAAGGATTATCATATTACCAACAATAAAGATAAAAGTATGTTGTCACTAGATGGTATATGGTTAAGAAGCCTTTATAGAAGCAAATCATTTGTGTTAGTCATGCATAGGACATATGTTTGTAGAATCTAGAGGTCATTTGCATGAGTCAAAGTAGAGAAGCACAATTATAAATGTAAGCTTGACTGATACTTAGTCCAGTAGGCAGAATGTGCTCTTGGCTCATTGATACACATGCTGCTGATATCTTAAAAATCCTAGTAAGTGTTGGTTGAATATCTATAGAAGATATTGGAAGTGACTGCTCACTTTTCTCTCAACTAAATATTCTCCATAGGAATGAATTTAGTTTTTTAGATTAAAATAGATATAGATGAAGAATCAACATGAGAAGAAGTAAACATGTTCACGAAATTAGAATGATAGGGGGAGATTAGTTGCAGGGCAGGTACCTTTTCCACTAATGTGTTGATTTGACTCATGAAATGCATTTTTTTAGTTAACAAAGGAGAGAAATTGGTGCAGACATAAATATACAAAGTTACATATATATTAGAATTGACCAAACATTTGTTGGTTGAAAGCGTTTTCCTTTTCCATTGATCTTAATGGGGAAGTGAAAGTACAAAACATTGCATTGTTGAATATGAAGGGAGAGATAGCAAGTGAAATGCTGAGACCCAACACGGCATTTTTTATAGGCCATTTTGTCACATCCGATTAGTGAGCCTCCTAATGGGATCAATCAACATCCTATTCCCCCTTGTCACCATCTTGCAAAAATCCCTAACCATGTTCCCTTCATCCCCAAGAATATCAGCCTTAAACTACGTCATCTAAGCCAGTTTAAGGACCAACACTCCCTATAAGCCTACTAGGGTGCATTCACCACCAGTTTTCTCTACTATGGCATGCGTTGGTCATCGACGGGTTGCTCCCCTCTCCACATGTGTTGGTTCCTAAAACCTGGGAGAATGATTAGGATTCTAGAAGCTTCCCCTTCTAGGAGTTTTGAGATGTTGTTTCAACTACTTACCTTGGATAAAAAATTCAGATCCTATCCTTCCATACTTTGGAGTTTTCACACCTTACCCTTTCATCATATCCCTCCATCAAAGGTGGATCTATTACCCTAGATTTGTAATTGGATAAGAACTCCCAACTTACCCTACCTCTATATATATTCCCAACCACCTATGTAGTTGGGGGTTTGCTTTTGGAGAGAGATTATGCACTTATGTTGTTGCAGTGAGTTTTTATCATATCATGCACTTGGGGTGATTGGAGGTGCATATTGTGACAAGGAAAGGACAAGTCAACAACTTGGAGGAGCTCTTCTATAAGATAAACTGCTACTAATGGTTGTAATCTCCTTCCATTTATATTAATGAAAAGAATTCATTGTTTTCATATATGTGATGTTTTTATTTCACTTATTTAAATACCATGTTGATTTATTGAATGAAGTACTTACATGATACTACAAAGGTCTTGTAGTTTCTTGGCTTGTGTTCTCTGACTATGCAGGTTCTAATTTTAGCATTCAGACCTTCAATTGGAGCTTCCAACCTAGAGGAGTGAAGTGTGTCAAAGGTTCCAGGTAGGCTTCTGAATCCATCATCTATTTACTCTTAAGGAAAAATATTGTGTTTCTTCTCTCTCTGTTGTTCTAGGTTAGCCACCAACCTAGGGGTGATACTTTTGTCTACAATTGTAAATCCCCTATAATAGCAGTGCTCAAATCAACTTTTTCCATCAATTAAACTCTCTTATTTAGTAGCAATGTTTTTGGTTTTGTCATCAATCAAAAGGGGGATATTGTTAGAAAGTGTTGACATTGATGTCAAAGGAATTACTGTCAAAAGTATTGATGTCAAAGGTGTCTTCATGGATTTAAAATACAATGATGTCAAAGGTGTTGTCATTGGATGACTAATCTCATTGAGAATGTTTGAAATGTGATGTAATTAATGCCAAAGGTAGTATCATGGAGATTTTTAGAAAGTGTAGTTATTGTGGATTAAAAAGCATGACAAAAGAGTGGAAAAGTGATCCAAGTGGATATTGGTGGCCACCCGCTAATTCCACTTGGATCCCCTCTAATCCTTCGTGCAGTTTTTTTCAGTTTCCTTAATTATAGCACAATTTACTATTTTTAGCAGTTTTTCGGGTCCTAAACTTCTGGAGCCGTTTTGAGGCCCTAAACGACGTTTTTTTTGGAAATCTACCGGCAGCAATTTTTTTTTTCTAAAAATCGTCTTTTCCATCGTAGTCCTCGGAGAGATCTTTCCAACGGCCTATCATGCGCGTCAAACAGAGATAAGACAACCAATTCGCGACCCCGGGAAGTTGATGTACCAACTTACCCAAGAACGGAGCCCACAATTTGGCGTTTCATCTTCCAGGGTCTTTGCCGTCATAGTCCTCAGAGAGATCTTTCCAACGGGATATCATGCGCGTCAAACGGAGATAAGACGACCAATTCGCGACCCCGGGAAGTTGAGGTACCAACTTACCCAAAAACGGGGCCCACAATTTGGCGTTTCATCTTCTAGGGTTAGGTTTTGGAATGTGAAGGGTTTTTCCATTGTTTCTCAACAATAAATAGGCCTTCGAGCCTCATTGTAACACAGTTCAGAGGCATGTAGCCACACATCTCTTCTCAGAGATAAGCTACCATTGCCCTAGCTGGTTTACTTCTATTTCCGGTTGTAAGCATATTTCAGTATTTTCCATTAATGAAATGAAGTATTATTTCCGCTGCATCTTTGTGTATATGGTTATCTCTGTATTTATTGCGTTCCTATTTAAATCTGGATCAGTGGTATCAGAGCGGTCTGCTTTTTCTCTGTGTTTCTTTGCATGTCCCCAACGAGGTCAGGATATAGGGAGTTAGGGCTTGAACTGGTCAAACCTTTGCAAGACCAGCCTCGCAAATCTCGACGAC
>APFE030512317.1:238781-250911 GCA_000404065.3 Pinus taeda
TCTCCTGCGGCGCCTCCTGTGGCGTCTCCTGCGGCGCCTCCGCACTTCCGCAGCTGCAGCGCTCGAGAGATCACCCTTCACAGATTCGCTTTCCACTTCACTTTCATATAGATCGAGCTTTTGAAACAATAACCCAATATTTCAGATCTTAAGATATTCAACCCAAAAGCATACACAAGCCAAATGATCTCCTTTGCTTTATATAGGCAAGCTCTTCCTCAAATCATGGACCAATACCACGGGCCAAAACCATAACAAACCAATACCATCAACTCAATACTAGGGATCAACACGTCTGTCGAGATGCCATGGTCCAAAAACCATAGGTTCAAATTCCAAGGACTAACTACCATGGACCAAAGGTAAGTTTTCCCACATGAAATAAACTTTTCTCTGCATAAAATTTCGTGAACTTTTCTCCACATGAAATAACTTTTATAAACTTTTCTCTGCATAAAATTCCGTGAACTTTTCTCCTGTGTACTTCTTAATTCTCATCATATTGAGAGCCATGCCATGGGTGTTGCCATCAATTACAACATCTGTAACATATAACCATACCAGAAACATAATGCCAATAGTGTTGAAAATTGGTCATGAAGGAAATTGATTCATTCTTGTCATCGTGCATTTGTTGACATAGTCCAACTAGGATTGTCATTATATTTTTCATTTTCCTGGCCAACGACTCCATGGATGACAACCTCTCAGTTGGGGTTAGCAATGGAACTTGCTCGTGAGCCAATTCTCCATTGAAATCCCCTTCAAGGACCTTCCTTCTATCCTTAAGAATTTCCCTACCTTCATGCCCGAAGATGTTTCCATGGATGGCCCCGCTCCGATGGTCCTGACCCCTTTGTCTCATCATGTCTCAACTGAGAATGAACCAATGAAAAATAGTAAAGAATACCTTTGACACTCACCTGATTTGAAAAAATTCCATCGATGTTAACCCCTACAGTCTATGCCCTTCCTCCAGAGAGAGTGATTCCCCCTAGCCCAGGGGCTCAACCTCGACACCACTCCCCACTTGACCAAAGCCGCTACCAAACCAAAAGAGATGCGAAGAAGCCTGTAACCCTAACTACTTCACACACCAAGAAGAATAAAAAATATTGTAGTAACTTAGTCCAAGTTGCATAACAAAAGGGTTATCCCAATAAAATTCCTAATAGAATTCCCAAGGATCTTAGAAAGAGATACCTTGCCATAACTGATTACGACCACCCTAGACAAGCCTAAAATAGAACCGAGTTGAGCAGTAATGAGGAGGATATAGAAACTTACCAACTGAGGTCATTTCACCCCTGTCACCAAACTACCCCTCACAGCTCCACACCACCATGCGTCTCACCAGCGTGCAAAGAGTTTGTCACATCTACTCTCACCAGGGTCACAAACCCTGCATCCCCTTGCCCATTCACTACCCTTTTGTCTAGCTTCCTTAAAACTGTACATAGAAATCAACTGGATAGGCATGCAAAGGCTTGTAACTATGCATCGATGCCAACCATTGCACTACCCTCCAAACTCCCATAACTAATGAAAACAATTGTTGCATAACAAACTCCCTCCAAACTTTAACATTCCCTAGTCTCCCAATAACTCCATCCAGCTAAGTACTTGGCCACCACTTGGCCCTTAGCATTATCATGGAATATTAGAGTTTCCTTGGGATTCTCACCTCCCCATCACCTCCATTTAATAGCTCGAATTTGGCCACCCCCATCGGGGTTGAAAATATTTTAAAAAAGATTAACATTTAAATATTTTATTTATGTTTCACACTGAAACCGTAATACCCTCCTCCCATATCTATACAAGTAACTGACCAATTGGGATAAACATGTGACGAAGGGTTACTATGATATGATTCCACTACATGTGTATCAGTTAAGGAAGTGGAACCGATGGAACATAGGCAACCTTACCTTCTACGCATGCAATAGAATGCCTAGAAGCCATCCAAAACATCTAGGTGACTAGCCCCTGAGAAAAATTGACATTTTACTACATTAAAGTCTTATTCACCCCCTTGACATGGGCATGCATGCGATTGGGAACCTCTAGTCACTCCCACAGAAAGGCATGCCTGCAACTGGGGACTTTTCCAGGTAGTTTTGTGCTAGTGACTCTGGATTCTGTGCCACTTTTATAGAGTCAGGACTTAGGCCACTGCCTAGAACTCCATGAAACTTCTAAAAATGAAAAGTAACATCAAAACAATGAAACAAATGAAAATACTTGAATAAGTACTTAACTGGATCCCTACTAGCCATGATAGACATTTTGTCAAATCGATCATCAACATGTAATATACAGGTCATAAAAATAGATCTGAGCAAAGGGGTCTTATACTTATCTGAGAATTGCTAAGAAGCATTCATGCCTTATCACATTAGCCGTGTTATCATATATTAGGTCAAGAATTCATTGTCCATTCATTTATAAATCAAAACATGATGACAACCATACATCATCACTTCCATAAAACATTCTCATAACTAACATATAACCAACAGAAATAACAAGGATATAACAACCATAAAAATGACATATAAACAAGTATACTTAACCATTAGATACAAGAGGAAAGAAGCTCTTATTAACATATGCAAAATGCAACCAGGTCTGGGACTTCCACGAACCACTCGATCATAGACTAGGTTGAACCAAATATTTCTTTTGGCCAGACACCCTTGTGCCATATTCCAAGAATGAATGTAGGATCTCATGGAACACATCCAACAAAAACAAACCAGAGCTTCCAAAGGCCAAATCACTCAACCCTCAACTAGTGATTCCACCTCACAGATGGACATCACTAATGATCACTAGATTGGTCTCTACCCAAGTTGTTTAGGTCTCCAGAGACTTTGTTCCAACCAGGGATTCCAGGACTAGTAACTCAACCCAAAACTATCGTCGGGCTTCTAGAGCGTTTGTCCAACCAGGGCTTCTAGGACTAGTAACTCAAAACACCAAGGAATTCTAGAGCGTTTTTCCAACCAAGGCTTCCAGGACTAGTAACTCAACCCAAGTCGTTATTGAGCTTCCAGAGCATTTGTCCAACCAAGGATTCGAGGAACTAATAACTCAACCCACAACCAAAGGAACATGAGAATGAGCTAGAAAACCAAAGGAAAGAAACCCACAACACCATGGCTATCCAAGAAATGACAAGGCTAAGAAATTGACCATCAATCTAGGCATTCCTCCATGCCATTGACAGATAATGACCAAAAAACCACATGCATATGGACTACATGCCAAAACTAGCAAGGAAATCATACATGCAACTTGGTACCTACAAGCAAAACCCTTTGTAGCTATTGACCCCAATGTCCTCTTGCACTTTCTGCCTCTTCCTTTTCGTTCTTGCCCTAAAACTCCAAGTATGCCACACTCATTCAAGAGTGCACCAAGAAAACTCTAAGTGTCCAAGAATATGAGAGAGAGAGAGAGAATAGAGAGAGAGCTCCAAAACTGAACCAACAAAAGTCCCTGAACTGATCCTCAGAAGCCTTTTTTATCAATGAGGCCTCTATTTTATTCATTTTCCTCCTCACATGCAGCCTGTGACCTTTCACCTTCCTTTTCTCCTATTTTCCATTATTTTCATAAATAAAATGCAATAAATGTCTCATGCCTTTCCAAAGCCTTTGCCTTTTCCTTTTCCAATTTCCTTTAGCCATAATAACCGAAATGAACACCCACTAGGATGTTTTTCCTACCATTTAGCTTGTAAAACATGTCTCATGACCTTGGTCTTATATTTTTTACATGGATTTTTAACCAGGGTTGTTACAGAACCCTCCTCCTTGGGGGAACACCGTCCTCGATGTTCAATGACACCTACAAACCACTAAAAACAAAACATACTGCCTATGGAGCTTTACAACACAACTAATTGCAGTGTTTACAATAACAACCTGTTGAAAACATGATAATAATGAAATTTACGAGAGCCTTATAACACAACTCATTACGGTATTTACAATAACAACCACATATACTCATGCACACTTGCATCAACCAACAAATAACCATACTGTCTATGGGGCCTTATAAATCCATCTCGATACAATATTTACAATAATATACACATATGAACATATGCACATTTTCTCAACTAGAAAATAAAAGGATACGATGCCTGTGTAGGTTTTAACCCCGTACAGAAATTACCTGCATACGAATAAATCACAGGAAAAATAAAAATGCAAGAGCATAACACATAAAACACATATACACAGAGATTTCCCACTGGATCTCAAAAATGAGACTACCAGCTTGATTTTTCATTATATTCCTTTCAATGTTACAATACATATTTATACATGCTGAAGCATCCAATACCATGGACCGAAAACCATCGCGTCCAAAACCATGGACCGAAAAAAAACCATAGGTAGGTTCGCCCAACCTAATATAGGGAAAGAATATAACACAACCCAACAGGATCGATCAGATTGCAAAATGCATAGACGCTGGAAAAATGTAAAATAGTAAGATAAACACTGTAAGCAAATACAAGAACACAAAAAATTAATAAGGATTTCACCCTATCCTCCAAGGCTACGTCTCAGGTCCAGCTTTTAGTGGTGGCCTTCCTTTATTGTGTCTTTAAAGTAGAGATTTACAATGAGGAGCTCAATTAGAGCCTCCTGAAACAGATGATACTTGGTAGGGTGGTTCTTGGATTCCCCGAGCCACTAGAGTGCACAAACTCTTTCCCTTTCCAATTTTTGACCTCTCTGGTCTTTAATGGGAGGAGCCCAATGTGGTGCTCAATTCCTGACAAATCCTCTCAAGGATTGCTTGAATCTCTCAAGCCTTATGTCTGCTCGAAGTTGCCTTAGGTCAGCTCAGCTCTCTGTTTTTTTCTGCTTCTTGCTTCACTGTCTTTTCTTCTCTCTCCCTCTCTCTGTCTTCGTTCTCTTTCTTCCTTTGTCTATTCTCTGTTCTGTCTGTTCATGGAATAAAGCCAAATTTTCCCTGACTGTTCACTTCCTCTTATGCCCCCGTCGGATCGCCTGTTGTTGTACTCTTGGAGTTCCCTGCCTCTACGTCATTGCCAACGTCTCACAGGGAATGGCCACTTGTCCTCTCGCGAACTACGCCAGCTCTTCCTCGTCGGTTCAGTTTTTCAGTTACACTATTAAATGACTCATCCGCCAACTCGGCGGTCAAATCGGACGTCAAACTCTTATGTTTCGTGGCTTAATCCCTTGTAAAAATTGGTTCCTCCACTGAGCGCAATCTCCGTCATCAGATTTGGAGCCCCCAGATCCTATGATATTCTCTCATTTCGCGTGGTTGACTTGCTCAACCGTTAGCGCGTGATGAGAGGTGGTTTTCTCTCTCATCCACCGGACACATGCCATATGCTGAATGGAATCACTCGTTTTCAGCCAATCTGCTTACCGCCCAAGGATGCCACCAATATACCGCTGGTTTTGGAGTGCAGGACCCGCCTTTTGCCTTAGCGCTTTCCCCATGGTTTCCCGGCTTCCCATGCGACCGAGCACTTCGGGGCTTTTCCTTCTCAAGGGGTTTTGCCCAATGATTCACGATTAGCGCTAAACGTTAAGCATTAATCACGCATGGAAAATGGCCTCCGTTTCTCGATCTGGGCTTCCCAAGTGCCAGTTTTGCCTCCTGTGTGGTCTCCATGGGCCTCGGTCAGAGCACTTTGACCGAGGTCCTTGTCGTTCCTCACTGGCTGCAACTGCCACTATCGGAGGTCTTCTTGATCGCTCTTTGCTCACAATTGAAGTCTGTCTTGATTTGATACAGTCATGGCTCTCTAATAACTTTCATGGATCTAATTCGGATCAGGTGGTTGCTTTTATTATAGGAATTCAATGTTACAATTATTGATAGATGAGGAAAGTCTATTGTTGTGGCTTATTATCTTTCTAGATTAAATAATCCTGGTGAAGTAATTCATGTTGATGATGATTTCCCTGATGAACATCTTTTTGCTATGTTAGCAAAATACCCATGGTATGCTGACATAGCTAACTATTTAGTCACCAAAAAAACACCACCTCACTTATTCGCTTGTGAAAAGCATAATATCATTCAAAAAAGTGCTTCGTATTCTTGGATATAGGGAAACCTCTTTTACACTGGACCATATTTTTTTTATTTGTAGATGTCTGAGAGAGGAAAAAATGTTTGATATCTTAAAATCTGCCCAGGATGAACCTTGTGGTGGCCGCTTCGGTGATAAACTAACTACATATAAAATTTTATGCACTCGCTATTTTTGGCCTTCTTTGTTTAAGGATGCCAAGCAATATGTTAGGCGTTGTGATAGTTTTCAACAGATGGGTCAACCTATTCAAGCCAATGAAATGCCTTTATGTCCTCAAGTCATGATTGAACCCTTTGAAAAATAGGATATCGATTTCGTAGGACCCATAAACCCCAAATCTTTAAATAAAAAGCATATCTTGGTTTGTACTGATTTTGGTACTAAATGGGTAGAGGCTAAAGCTATTTATTTTTGCCACTGAAAAAGTTGTTGTTGATTTTCTATTTAATGAAATTTTTACTAGATTTGGTGTTCCTAGAGAAATTGTTTTTGAAAATGGACCGCAGTTTGTTTCTAACTTGGTACAAGAATTCATGAATCAGTACAAGATTCAGCACAGGAAATCTACACTGTAACACCTACAAGAAAATGGCCAACTGGAATCTACAAACAAGGTGATCGAATCCATCCTCACCAAAACAATAAACATGCATAGGAAGGATTGGGCTAGCTGATTGCCTGAAGCCTTATGGGCTTATCGAACCACTTGGAGGAATAGCACGAGGCATACACCATATGAGCTGGTGTATGGAAAACAAGTCCTTTTGCTTATTGAATTATAGATAAAGACTTTCAGAACTACAGTTCAGTTGGGTCTATATCTCTCGGAAGCACAACAATGGCATCTATTGCAGTTAAACGAGTTGGATGAATTTCGAAGGGATGTTGTTCAAAAAATATTTTGGTGCAGCAGCAACGCAAGAAGTGGCATGACAAGTTTATCAGGAAGAAACAGTTCCAACTAGGTGATTGGGTACTTCTCTATGACTCTAGATTTAAACATTTTAAAGAAAAGTTCCATACTCATTGGATGGAATTTTATGAGGTAGTTCAAGTTTTCGACAATGGGGCTATAGAAGTCAAAACTATCGATGAGCGAAATTCAGTTTTCCTTGTGAATGGGAATAGGTTTAAAGCATACTTTCAACCCATTACAAAGGAAGATTTCATGCAGCAAGTGCAATAACAGTCCAAACTTTAGTTGGTAGGTCGCTATGTCAGGCTATTGTGATTTGATTTCTTCTCTCTTGAAATGAAGTTTAAAGAAAATCCAAAAATATATATATAATGATAAAAAAAAAAAAAAAGAGGTAAAGAAAAAAAAAAATCTTGTGATTGTGAAAATCAGTTTTACTAACATAATTGCAGAAGGATCAACCTGAAAACCAACTTGTTGGCAGGAAGATCAAATTATAATAAAATGGGAATGTTGCTTGATATTTAGATGTGTTAACTGTCACCAAGAAGAATCAGGTTCAAGTGAAGGAGCCAAGCCCTTATCCAAGTTTGGGATAGTTGGCACGAAAATTTTCATCCAAGCAACACTCAATTCCCACTGCATTTACTTTTTGGATCAGCACTATACAGGCAAATGTCAGGTGAAATTTTGCCCTTCTTCTATTCCCATTTTTGAAAAAAATCCCCTTTATTTTCTTCTTTTTATCCCATGAAGTTTACCATCCCTTTCTTCACAGAAAATTTCCCTATCCAATTTTGTATTTCCCTCTTTTCCCTTGAAATTTTTTTCCCCGAAATCCCTTTTCGATTTGTCCCTCTTGGTGGTCTCACTCTTGAATTCCCTGTCGTAATTTCCTTCCCATTCTAAAATTTACCCTTTTTCCCACTTCTTTTTTCCCTCATGGATCAATTACAGGATCTGATGCGAACTCACAAATCAGATCGAAAGGCATATATCAACACTAAATAATGGTGAATAAAACCTCGCTTATACATCCAACAAATTTTTTAATCCAACATATGAATTATATCCTATTATAATTTTTTTGGTTCCCTTTCTCTTTTCAAATATGCTACAAATATCCATGGTGCATGAATGTGTGTTCGAGTGCAAGCATGTTCAGTGAATGCATGTTCAAGTGTAGGCATGTTTAGTGCAGGCATGTTCAGTGTAAGCACGGTTGGTGCAGGCACGTCCAGTACAAGAATCTGCACTGATGAGCGTGCCCAATTAAGAAAAACACATGTTCTGGTGCAGGAACGCTTGGTGCAAAAATGTGTATTCAAAAGCTTATCTTTGTTTCATAAATTTTTGTACAAGCGGAATAACTACACCACCTGTAGATCATGGCATTCAATAATTTGTATTATGATTAACACTTTGTTTTATTATTTACTAAATTAGGAAGAAATTGTTTAAGTACAAATATATTTTAGGATATGAAATCTCATCTTTTTAATGAGTATTGAGTACACCTTATGTGAGATCATGAAGTAAAGGTGAGATGGTACGATTCTCCCGAAATCCAATACTAATCTCTTCTTGAAAAACTCATCACATGTTAATGAAGGCCTTACTCCATATCTCACCTCGCATGACCGTTACATTGAATCATCATCTAAACTGCCACCCTTTCCAATCATCATCGCCTGCCTGTACTTGAACCAATTCATATTCATATCCGTGTAATTTTAATGATGAATAATGACCATTTGGGAAGTGGCCAATATAGCAGCGGATGTATAGCTCGACCATCATTTTGAGTTCTTTATATTGTAATATTATTTCAAAAGTTTTAGACAGAGATTGGGTGAATTCAAACAGAGAAATGACGCATATAAGGATTGAACCACAGTCCGGGAAGGAGATGGAGCAAATGGCCGAGTATAGAAACAATCTTGTAATATTGCAGGAATCCAGATTCCTCCCATTTCTGCAAAAAAATGATGGATTCGACTCAGCCGTGGAGCTAGAATTTGCCCGGACTTTTGATGGAAGTCGCGCTAAGGTTGGTTCGTTGGAATTTGCGGTCACTGAGGAGTCGATATCTCAGGCTACAGGTTTACCAACAATGGGAGAACAATGGTTTAAGAAGGAGAATATAGAGAAGAAGTTGTGCCATCTATTTTTGGTCAACCATAAGCAAAAGGTGGACAGGAAGAACAGTCTCCAGCATAATGCTATGATTAGAAAATGGAAGGATATCCTTTATGTATTGCAGAAGTTTCTTACCTGTGAGGTTCATTATTCACTGACCTTCATGTATCACATACGATTGCTCCTGCATTTTCAGTCTGGTAAGCTCATTAATTTTCCTTATTATTTGCTCAGGAGCTTAGAAAAATGTCAAAAGTTGTTCAAAGAGGAAATTCAAGTCAAGTTGCATACAAGTTATACCACCACGGGATGATCACAATTTTAATCAAGAAAGAACTAGAGGTTAAAAACGTGACTTGAGAAGAATTTTTAAAGGAGTTTCAGGGACGAGGTGTAGGGAAGTCGACCAAGAATAAGAGTGCAAGCAAGGAAGGAAAATCAGAAACTCTGACCCCATGCCCTAACAAGACTAGGAGGTCGACTAGGAGAAGGACTGCCTCTTCAAGGGTGGGTTATATTCAGTCGACCTCCCCGATACTATTGGACGACTCACCACCTACTTCACCAGGTAATAATAACCTCTCGGTCCTCGCTAAGGTGGTGGCCCATACAATGGTTGATGAAGACCATGCGAAGAAGGAAGACGACACACCCTTGCCAGTCCTCTTTGGTAGGATGAAGAAGAGAAAAATGATGATGAGTGCAAGAAAAAACTCGGCGGAGGGTCAGATGGATGAAAGGGCACAGGACACTGAAGCCCTAGATAATTTTGAAGTTCTAGGTACTAAAACCCCTAGTAAGGTGAATGAGCAGGGTATTGAGGCCCTTGATAATATTGAAGTTTCGAGCACCGAAGCCCCTAATGGTTTTCAAGTTTCGGGTACTGAAACCCCTAGTACAGTGAATGTGCAGGGTACTGAGACCCTTAGTGATATTGAAACTTCGGGTATTGAAACCCTTAACGATGTTGAAATGTAGGAACTGGATGGCTAGGATAACTTTAACGCTGATGATGTCAACACATGTTTGGAATCGACTACCAAGAAGTCTAAGCCAAAAGAATTAGGAGTAGAAAACTCCAACCTTTGTCTGAATAGTCAGATAGATGAGCTCAAGCAACATGTTTATGGCTTAGGGATATTAAACCAAGCATTGAAAGAGCAGAATACAGTGCAGAAGCAAATGAATGCAGAGTTGGTAGGAGAAGTGAAGGAGCAAAATAGACAAGTCAAGGTATGGAAATTTCGGGCCTCAAAGTGCTATAAATGTCTTTAAAAGGTGACCAAGAAACTCAAGGAGGCTCGAAGTAGGAAGGCAAAGACAGTGAAAGCAGGGATCAACATACAAGTTCAGAATTGAAGGAAGGCTCCTTTGTTTTGGTTTTTTTGCAGCAGGTAAAGGTTGTGTGAGGACCCACAATAGCATAGGGAGGGGAGACTGTTGGTAGGCTAAATTGCTTCATTTTTAACCCCTTTCCCACTTAAAAATCATAGCCTTAGACCTTTGTTTTAACCTTGCAATCTCCTTATTCCTGCACTATTCCAAGAATCGTGCCTTTTCCTGCACTAGCTTTATATTCCATATTTAAGAGTTACAAATGTGCTTAATTAATTGTTTTTATAGATTTTATACCTTTAATATTCTTTGAAACTAATATCTTTTTTCCTAAAGTATTTGGTAAGCAATGTATTAATCATTTCTTTAGCATGGTCAAGTGTAGGTAGGATTCCTGCACTGCTGGGGAGTCCTAAACTTCCGTGACAACTTACTACCTAATGCAGACATCTCGTTCAGAATCGATCATCTTGATTCGGGCTCGGAACAAAGATAAATCAGGGAGATGATGAATATTAGGTCAACAGCTGAATGCTCAAGTTTAGCATTTTGTTACAGCCGAAAGGCTTAGCATGTATTATTGTTGTTATTTTGTTATAGCCGAAAGGCTTAGATTGTAATGCTAAATGTAATTTGGTTACAGTCGTAGGCCTGAAGTGATGTATATAATGTAGGATTCAGATACAAAATGGTAGCGAGCGATAGTTATAGCTGTTATGAAACCAGCTCAAGAAAAGATAGAAAAGATAGATCAACGCCTTAGAATTTAGCCTCTTCGAGGGGCCAACCTCCTTTACATTACATAAATGAACAATTCTTGGATGATTCAAATGAAAAAACCTCCTTTCTATATATAGGAGTCTAAGGAGTCACAATATAACCCAGCTGAACTAACAATAATAATATAAAGCCACAAAAATAACAATAGAGGGATTCTATGGGGCACAGTAATAACAATATGCGAATAATAGGGGCACAACAATATTAATAAGGGATGCAACTACAATATTAATGGGGTAATCACTAGTATTATAGGGACCCAACATGCCCCTATCCTTCAAAAAAGTGTTGTCCTCAATGCTTGAGTAGTTCTGGATGCTTCTCTATAGAATTCTCATCCTCCCATGTGGAATCTTTAGCGGATAAGTTCTTCCACTTGATAAGATAGTCTGAAATTGATCGATTTCGTAGCTATCGTGTTCCTGTTTCTGTCACTGCTTCCGGTTCCAATATAATTTTTCCTTCCTCGTCAAGTTCTGGCAATATTGTTTGAACTGGAAGCTTGCCGCCTATAACCTTCTTTAAACATGAAACATGGAAAACTGGGTGCAATCAAGAAGCTACAGGAAGCTCCAATTTGTATTCCATAGTACCAATCTTTTGCAACACCTTGTATGGACCATAATAGTTTGGTGATAATTTATTATCCTTCTTAGCTTTCTTGAGGAACATTTGCTTATATGGTTGTAGCCGTAGGAATACCCAATCACCTACATCAAAACTTCTTTCGCTACGATGTTGATCTGCATGTTGTTTCATTCTATTTTGTACCAACACAAGGTTATCCTTTAAGAGTTGGAGGACTTGTTGTTGTTGATGTTCGATGTGATGTTCCACTGCTTGATATCCATAAAGTT
>APFE030512317.1:253004-265783 GCA_000404065.3 Pinus taeda
GAAGATCCAACTTGGTGAAGTAAATTGATCCATGCAATTCATCTAGTAATTCATCAATGACAGGAATGGGAAACTTATCTTTAATAGTGAGCTTGTTGAGCTCCCTATAATATGGACACATGCACCATGATCCATCCTTCTTGTGCACTAATACTACTGGAGAAGAGAAAGAACTTTTACTCGGTTGAATTATACCAGCCTCTAGCATTTCTGCAACCATATGTTCAATTTCACTCTTGTGGGCATAGGGAAATCTGTACGGCCTGATGTTTGGAGGAACACTTTCTGGAATCAGATGAATATCATGATCATGATCACGAATAGATGGGAGACCTTTGGGAGTCTCAAATACCTTGGAATGATTGTTCAAGACTTTTTGGAGATCTGGAGAAATAGATGATTCCAATGTGGGAACATCTAGCGAACATAATTGTGCAATTACACCCCTTTTTTCCTTTTTTAGAAGCTTTGTCATAGCGTTAGAGTTGATTATCTTTCCTGGTTTCCCTGCAATACCCCTTAATTCAACTTCCTTTCCTTCCATAGAAAATTTCATGAAAAGTTCTTGAAAATTAAAAAGCTATTATACCCAAGGATTGTAGTCATTGGACTCCTAGTACAACATCAACACCTCCCATTGGAATAGAAAGCATTGGGCTAGTCAATGCATATTCTCCCACATGGATAGCTTGACATTATGGCGCTTTCCAGAGCAATTTATTGTTCCTCCATTTGCAATCATCACTTGGCACTTTGGTGTTGGATATAGGAAGCAATCAATTCTTTTGCTACCTTACAATGAATAAAATTGTGGGTACTTCCTGAATCAATCAACACTATTACCTTTTTCTTCTTGATTTGTCCTTCTATCTTGATGGTTTGAGGAGTGGTAATTCCAGCCAATGCATTACAAGATATGGTCGGATTCATTTCTTCTTTATCTAAGCTTTGTTACTGGAGTATATCCTCTTCTTTTGACCTTTCTTGCTCCTTTTCTTCTTACTCTTCACAATCTATGTAGAATAATTTCTTTTCAGCACACTTATGACTTTTAGTGTATTTGCTATCACAACTGTAACAAAGCCCTTTTGCCCCTTTTTTTTTTTCCAATTGTTGTGGTGTCAACGTTATAGGTTGTGGAAGACTAGGGGAAACAACACTTCCATCTTTATAGTTGTGAGTGGTATGCTTCCTGGTTGCCATAATTTTGCTTTGCATTTTTCTTGCTAACCTGAATGCCTTCTTTAATGGATCAGATTCCCAAAGGCGAACATCATGTTGGATATTATCTTCTAAAGTCCTTATGAACACATCAATCCTATGCTCCTCTAGAATATTTTTTACCCTTATGTTCAATTTTTGGAACTCCTCAATGTGCTCCCTTATTGAACCCTTTTGTTTGAGATTTATCAATTGGCTAAAAAAAGTGTTGCTTTTTGTATCCTCATAATGTGTTGTCAGTTCTTCCACCAAAATTGCCCAAGTGGTAATTTTTTTACAAGAGCAAAGCCATTGATACCATACAAACTGATTTGGTTCCAAATATAAATTTACAATACATACCTTTTTTGTGTTTTGCACATTATTGAGATCGAAAAATTGCTCCATTTGCAATATCCATGTTGCCGAATCCTTGCCATCAAACTTCCTCATGTCGATTTTTGGAATATGGTGGGTCTTCTATCCAACATTAGAGTCTATGAAATCATGATTAACAATTCTTTTGTTCGCATCATGAGTTTCCTTTACTACCCTTTCACCATTAGTAAGTATTTCTTGTAGAAACTTTGTCAAATCTATCTTCAAATCATCCATCTTATCTTCCACATCATTCATCTTAGCTTCCATGCCCTATATATTAGATTCCACGCCATTTATCTTAGCTTCTATTAGCTTTTGTGAGAGCGACATTTGTTGCACTTGGTCTTCTAATTTTGATATATCTGGTAGCATTTCCTCGTCTTCTTCATGAGTCATGCTAGAAATTTTAGGTTGCTTATTAGGTGTTTGCATTTTCTTTCCTCGGGGCATCAGTTACTGATAATAATTCTCTACTATGCCCTTTGAATTCCTTCAAAATAATTTTTCAAACCAAGCTTAAGAAAAAAAAAAAAAAAAAATTTACACACCTTTTTTCACTTTGTAAGAGCTCGATATTGCCTCTGATGTATCTCTGTAATTTCGCATCATCCAGTTCTGAAATTGCGACCTGTAGTATCACTCTATGTCCTCTTTCCAATGCCACTAGTCTGGTCAAAATTGGATTCTCCAAGGAAGAGTTATGCCAAATCTCCCACAGTGACCTGATTATAGACTAGTTCAGTAGAGCGAACTTGTATGAGGTGACGCGTGTCCCTGTTTCGACCTCTGGCTCTAAAAAATATATACAAGAAAGTATAGTCCGTCCTCTTTTTGTACCTTCTGACGAAATTTCAATTTGATGGTCAGAGAGAAAGCTATGACGACTTTCCCAAGGTCACCTGTTTGGAATGTAATTCAGGAGTTTGCAAAAAGACCAACTTCCTTAGATCATATCTCTGCAAATATAGTGCAAAACGCTCTGAAATTTGGACCCAAGGTTTAGCACGATTTCGTCTCAAATTGGTTTTTTTTCACTTCTAAAACGTTGCAGAAAAAATTTATAGCGAAAATTCCACGATGACTTATTTGGAGCAGCGAAACCCTAGAATCCGAAGCTCTGATACCAAATGTTATGAAACCAACTCACAAAAATATAGAAAAGATAGATCAACACTATAGAATTCAGCCTCTTCGAGGGGGTAACCTCCTTTACATTACACAAATGAATGATTCTTTGATGATTCAAATGACAAAACCTCCTTTCTATATATAGGAGTCTAAGGAGTCACAATATAACCAAACCGACCTAACAATAATAATATAAAGGCACAAAAATAGCTATAGAGGGATTCTATGGGGCATAGTAATAAAAATATTAATAAGGGATACAACTACAATAGTAATGGGGTAATCACTAGTATTATAGGGACCTAACAAGAATAGCATCATAGACATGTTGATTCATTCTAACCATGTGAGTTTGTGATCCACTCATATTGGTTTGGCCTAACATCATAGAGATATTTGGATCTACCACCTTTTGATGGAGTTATTAGTTCCATGTGTTAGACCCCCATGAAATCTTCTTCCAAGAAGACGTCAGTTTCGAACACTAGTTCCAATGATCCCTCCCGAAATTCACCCGGTCTTGGTAAAACCTCTGAGGTTCACACTATCCAGTTTACCACAGCAGACAAATCCTCTAAGGTTAAAAGGAAGGGAAAAGGAAAGACCAAAGCCAATGCCCTAAAATAGGGCCCTCCTAAGCCTTCTGTTGGCGATGTTTCTCAAATAAAGCCAAAGTATCCATGCCTCATCTGTGACGAGGATCATTACACTAAATATTGTCCCCGACAATCTGCAGTTAGTCACTTTCTTAAAGGGACCTCGTTTGTCTTAAAACAACCCTTTCCATTTGTTGTGGCCAGCAACAACCCCCCTTTTTCATTTAAGTGTTTGTCCAAAATACTAAATGAATGGGGACCCTTAGTTTAATGTTGAGAAAAATCAAGTTTCCCTTTCTTCAAAATAAGGTTACCATCGTAAGCTTAGAGAGGTCTTTCGAATATTTTTTAACCTTAGTCTACGATAAGGTAAAGGTCTTTAAAAATTGCATTGCAAAAAAGGATAGGAAATGCCTTCATTCCCCCATAATATTGATACGCGCAAGACCCCCGTGTTAAGCCTAAAATCGCATCGCAGTAACGTAATGCTCATAAGGAAAAACCTCAAGATCTGCCAATCTGCTATAACACCGATCGCAAGATCGCATATCGCAGAAATAAACTGGCAATACTTGACAAACATTAAACTTCTGCGACCTGCGATGTCGCGATCACCGCGATGGTGCAATCTGCGATCTTGCAATTTGCGATTGGCCCGATTTGCGATAGCACGATCTTCAATGTTACGTAAGAAAATAATGAATCATTTAATCATGAATCCTCTGGGCGCGCCTTTCAAAGAAAAGCCATTTACCATAATCTGACCCCAGATCATGCTCTTTTAATGATAGTAGAGGGATTAGTTGTCAATTATTAAATGAAATGAAGATGCATGCTTTTGTAAAGAATTGTCTCACGTAAAGTGGCATATTTGACATATTTGTTGCATTTAAAACTCTCCCATCACCTTTCTCAATCAGTCATTTCCACTTTGCTCGTAATCTGCAGGAACGAAGAGTTAAGAAGATTCAAAGCCGAACGCAGGAGAAAATGGGAAAGAAACATAAAGCCCAAGGCTTCTAGATGAAGGAAAAGACGAAGGAGATGACGCCTTTGTATACAGACACTGCATGCAAAAGGGACGCAGGAATTTCGACATGGGAAGGCATGTATAGTCTGTTGGAGGAAGAAAATCCTAAAGTAATGAAGGTTGATAGCGTCGTGGGCTCACAAAACTCTTCCGAGGCATCCTTAGAGGAGCTGGCATGTTCATTTCTTCACCGAATAGCAGCTAGACCCATAATTTTACCGTATACAGATATGATCAGGTGGATACTTGACAATGCATAGTTACAAGGCAGCCAATTCAAGGTTCAGGGACATGGGCTCATAGGATCATTCGTCGTGCAAGACTTAAAGCTTATGTATCATCTTCCTGAGCCTCAAACGACCTACAATGCACAATTTGTCAAGAAATTTGCAGCAGAGAACCCAAACCTGGCAGAGACCACTAAAGAATGGACCAGAAGAGAGGAGCCGCTACAAAAGGACAAAAACGGTATGTACAGCACTGGTTCCCTCACCTCTCCGTATTGTTTTGCTGCGGCCATGCTTTGCAGGCTGTTTGGGATGCCAGACATAAATAAATTTTCGTCTGAATGGCTACCACTCATAGGCGCTTCCACAAACGCCGATATCGTGGATTGGGCCAATATATTTTCTGATAATATGTTGTTATGAATTACCGGTATAAAAGATCCTTGTCTCAAAGGGTCTATCCTCCTTTTTATCTGTCTAGTTATATTATGGATTCTATTTGCTATGTATCTAAATTCCCCACTATGGGTTGGAAATGGACTACCCACGACCCGTCACCTATTCATGTTTATCATAAAGTATTATGGGATTCCCAGTTCGCCCCTCACTTCTATCAGATTTTCCACGGGCTTATCTTACCCCTATATAGGATGATGTATGATGAAGAAACCCCGAGGTGCTCACACGAAGCGCAAATATACATCATCCCCATCGCAAGATGGTTCGGGGAAGAATGGTTCACTTATATTAGAGTGTTTGGGAGCACCGTACCTCCACATGTCCTACCTCTATATGTCCCCGACAAACTTTTGGCTAGGGAAATTGCCTATTAGACCTGCTAAGAAGGCAGCCTGACCAAAGAACTAAAAGACAAGAAGAAGGCCATATGGCCTCAGTTTCCTGTAGCTTGTGGGGCCTTGTCATTGTTTGATGTAGGACACGCTTTCACCGAAGTGGAGAATGTGACGTCTCTACAGTTATTTAAATTCCCAGCTCGGCCTTTTGACCTAAATAATGTTGCCCATGATCTCACTACAAGCGTAAAAATAAAAGTATTCGCCGGAAAGAAAGATTTGTTTGATGATTTGTTTCAAGGTAAAAACTCTCTCCAGGAAGTTTTGCGAGAAGCTCGGTCGAGGTTGTCTCCAGATGACCTCCAAAGATTCATGTTATACAAGGAAAGAAGGTTAGCTAGTGTTCCTCTAGAGAAGCTGCGACTGCCCGCCAGGAAACTGACTCCCAGCGTCAGCCTCAGTGGAAACTCTAGTACTTCCAAATCCAAATCTGAGGCTGCCCAAAGAACGCCTGAACGTTCTAAAAAGTCTGGAAGCGACCAAGGAAAAAGTGAAGAAAAAGCTAAAGATACAGCTCAGTCAAGTGCAATGTCGCAACAACAAGTTATCGCCTCCCCGCTAAGAGATGTCCCTTCACCCGTCATTAAAGCGCCACTTGTCACAACAGAGCTAGACAAAGAATGGGAAAACTTCAACGACCTAATCATCCTTGAAGGGAAAGCCCCAAGGACACTTGTGAACAATACATAGGTAACGCAAGAAATGGTTTCAACCATAGTCAACAATGTCACAGAAATGGAGCACAGTCATATCGCTCCACCTTCTGAGCTTCTACTTAGTGTAGAGGAAATTCCCCCACTGGATGTATTCTATAGTCCCCAACATAAAGCAGTTGTGAGGAGACAAAGAAAGAAAAAAAAAGCTAGAGAATACACTATCACAGGATGTTGAACATTTAGATGTCTTATGGAAGGACCCCAACAACATCCCTACAGAAAATCTCACGAAGTTGTCTCAGATCGCAGGAGCATACGCTTCCGCGACTATCGACAAAGCATCGGAAGTTCAGCAACTGTTGAGGGAACAAGAAAACCAAATACAGCTACTACAACAATAGCTACAACAAGCCAATGTTAGTATTGGAGCGTCCAAACAACTCAAGAAGTTACAAGAAGACTTTCAGCAGATGCAGATAAGATATCAAAGAAGCCTAGACGAAAAAGGAAAGCAGTTGCAAGCTTTGCAAGAAATACATAAGGACGAGCCTAAGCTGGCTGAATTTGTTTCAGAATCTACTGGCTTAAATGAGAAACTTCTAGAGAAACAGGAAGAGTTGGGACGTAAGATATCGTAGTGGAGTCACTATTGCGAGCTGAGCAATAAACTCACCAATCAAGTGGCGGACTTGCGAAGTGACTATGACCAGATTGACAGACGAGTGACAGAATATTTAACTTGGCAGGATGGAGAGGAAGGGAAAAGAGCAAATGCACCCAGAATAAACGAGAGTCATAATGAATTGCTCTTTAACAAATGGGACGATCAAATCAGGCAGGCAGAACAGGCAGCGGAGACAACGGCAACGCAGCCAAGCATTCTTATCGACTGTGTAAATGAGAATTTACACAGAGCCAACTTAATCGCAGAAACCACACTGGGGTATCTACCAAATAAGTCATGACTGGAGGCAGAATGGAAGCAGAAGGCGTAGGAAAAGGGAAAAGCGATCTAGGCATTGAACAGGTTGAATTGGGAGTGTTACTGGGCATACTAAGTCAAGCCACATAGTCAATGGATGATTGTGAGATGCATCATAAACTCAGCCAAGAAAGTAGTGCCAGCTCTCATAGATTCTGTTTTCGCAGCCCAGCTCAGTGCAGAAGTCATCCAACTGAATCTTCTCAAGTCCATGATGAACACTTGCAGTTTTAAGGACCAAATTCAGAAGTAGCTTATTTTTAGAAGTTTGTTGTTTCTTTTTATTTAGATTAGAAAAAGGACTGTCATTTGAGAACCGTATCCTAAAATTTTGTAAAAACACTATTATTAGAATTAGGAAGTAGTATTTTAACCCTTCTCATGCACTTAGAGAAGGGTCCAGAGATTTGTCAAAAACTTATCCTCGGAACATTCACTTATGAACCCTCAGAGGAGGTTTTGATGAAGGGATGGATTGAGATTTATTTTTATTTGCATTTTGATATCTGCTACTGATGTTGCACTTTTGTACTCTTGGTAGATGTTAGAACAAGTAGAGATAGATCATTTTTGCTTGAAGCTTATGGGTAGAATAAGTCATAAATGGTACTTTTATATCTTGACCATTTGTGCTTATACTCTTGAAGTGATTTATAGTTTTCAGTTGTTTATATGTCATTGTATGAATGTGTGGGTTACCATTTGGCACTTCTGTATGGTAGAGTCATATTTTTTATGTATGACGTATGAATAGCTTATTATGCGATATACTGTTCACAACTGTTTTGCCTAACTTCTTATGCAAAGTGGTTTATCTTAAATGGTTTCTATTCTTATGATAGCTGAATGATCTTTATTACCAGTTATTGTTCGAAATCTCTTTAGATCGCAAAATAGAAGATATACATCACGGGTTAGCATAGATTTGATGTGTTGTTTCTCATTAGATTACAATAACATAGAGTTAGTTTAAAGAATCTGAATTAGATTAGCTTTAAAGTACTCTTAGATCAGCATTATTCAAACTCTACACACACACACATACCCCAGATCGGGAAACTGGTCCCGTTATCCCCAGTTGGACCCGCTATACCAAACGGATAAGGAGCTGCCAACCAAGGTCTGGACCAGGTGGGTATCCCCCTTGTTGTCGACCCAATTTTCAGGGCTTCAACATATTTGGTGCCAGAAGGAGGTCCTGAGCTATGAATGGCACCTAAATCAAAATCTAAATACCATTCTGAGAGTAAATCACCCTCATCAACTCCCCCGACTTCCCCAGTACGTTTAAATTCAGAGTCAGAAGTCGGTTGAATAATAACCACTGCTACATACCCTAATATTTCAGACCAATCTACCATTGAACCCCCTGAAGTTCAAACTCTTATTCACAAACTCCAGGGATTTTCTATTTTTACACTGGCGTCTAATAAATCTCAAAGCAGCGTGACTCCGTAGTACAATCCTGCTCATCCCCTGACCAGGTTAAAGAGCAAAAAATTTGACATCCAGCCAACTGAATTCCCTCTTCCCACCAAGAAAAGAGCAAGGAAAACATCACTGCAGTCTGACAGTGAGACTCTTTCATCTACATCATCCATCTCAACCCCCTCACCGCGAAGTCAACCACCCACATCTTCATTCCAAACCACTCATCCACCTCCCACAACCCCTCTTCCCCAATCGTCCAAGATCATAATATCTTCATCTTCCCATCCTCAAGGATCATCCCCTACACTTGCAATTACTAGCAGCACAAAAATGGCCCAATCTCCATGGAACAACCCTGGAGCAGTTTTAATGCCTCCACCCCTGAGCCAAATACCGGCCCATCCTGAGAAATGGCTACCCAAATTCAACCTAGAAGCAGGCATGCTAGCTGAAGAGCACATTAACAATTTCACGCTCTCTGTCAATCTCAATGGAGTTACCAACGAAGATGATGTTGTTCGGCTTTTTCCCTATACAATGCAAGGAACAGCCGGGTCATGGTACTTTTCATTACCCTCTGGGTCTATAACAAGTTGGGACATCTTTCAAAATCAATTCCTCACCAAATTTGGCGATGATAGATCAACGGAAACGTTAATCAGTGACTTATCCAATCTTAAAGCCGAAGCTAGAGAACCCATCAAAGATTTTAATTTACGATTTAATAAGTTCCTCAACAAAATCCCCACTGCTTCCCAACCTAGCGAAGAAGTACGGTGTGAATGGTATATCACAGCCTTACCATCAAACTTAGCAGTCTTCGTAGATAGGGCAAATAAAAGAACTTTAGTTGAAAACCTGACAGAGGCGATAGCAGTAGAGAAACGTGTTATAGCCTTGGAGAAGAGATCTGCGATAGAAGAACGCAAATCTAAAAAGGTCACCTTCAAGGAAGACCCCAAGAAGAAACAGACAAAATATCCTTTCGATTTAGAAGGATTGCAAAAGGTATTAAAGACCATGTCCAATGAGATGATTGACATAAAAAAACAAGTGGTAGAAACTTCTTCAAAAAATCCCTACAAAACCTTTAAAAGAGGCCCTTCAATGGATGCAAAACCACCCAACGCTATCTCAAATGTCGAATCCGAAGAAGAGGAAGAAGAAGAGAGAACCACTAAAGGGCAGACCGATGATGAAGAAATTGTGGAACTACAAGGAATGTGGGAATTCATCCTCCCACAAGAAGAAGATCAAGAAGCATTTCCGGTTAGCACACAAAGCAAAAACCAACTTGATCCTCCCCAAACTAGCCCTAAGCAGAAGGGCGCGAGCCCTACAGTAAAAGAAAAAGTCGCAACAAAGAAAACGACTACTAAGGTGACTCAATCTAGCCCAGTCCAACCAGATCAAACACCTCCATCAAGAACACTAATAGTGTCGAATGAAATGGACTACAATATCATTGATGACATGAAAAATACTAGGGCTAATATCACTCTTTATGAATTGAGAAAATTGAAACATCAACAGAAGATAATCATGAAAGAATTACACGTCGTACCTTCTACATCTTTGCCTACAGCTATAGCTACCCACAACATGGGAAGACCCCCAATCAACACAGCCAATAAGATCGATCCAAATGATATCACCTTGATTGGAGGAAGATCAAGGTCTCACACTCCTGCTTTTCTGCTCACTTATGAAATCTTCAATAAAAACGTGCACAATTGTTTGGTAGATTCTGGAGCTTCAACAAATATTTTACCCAGATCAATAAGTGCCAAGTTAAACGTTCAACCACAAAAATCCGCAGTGCGCATAGTTTAGCTTGATCGATCCCAAGTCGAAGTGATTGGTGAACTTAATCAAGTCACCATAAGATTGTCTTCTAACCCCAAGGTATGTCAGGTTATTGACATTCTAGTAGCTGATATCCCAGAATTCTACGGCTTAATTCTTAGCAGGGATTGGTTCGAAAAACTCCATGGATACTTTTCAACAGACCGGTCGCACATGTGGTTATGATACAATGGTAAACCAAATCAAATAAAGGTTGAACGAGAGTTACACCAGAAATACATAGTAACAGAATTAGAAGGGGAAAATGAAGGAATAACATACAATAGTAGCATCATAGGCAATTACTCGGTAGATTCTTTCCTCGGAAATTTCAATGCTCATACATCACCTTACTTAGAAAATTCAGTTTTGTCCCAAGTCGAAATTTTTTCCCAATATGATAATTCAAAGTGTGTTAATTTTGTAGAAGAACCTAAAAATACATCTTTGTTCTGGAAATTATATTTTGATGGCTCTAAATCTAACGAAGGAGCAGGAGCAGGATGCATTCTGATTAGTCTAGAAGGGAACAAGACAATGCTTACGTGCAGACTTGAATTCAATTGCACAAACAATACAGTGGAATATGAGGCCTTGGTGCAAGGCCTATACAAAGCAATCGGGTTGAACGTCAAGTACCTTCAAGTCTTTTGAGACTCTGAGATTGTCGTCAAACATGTACGTAATACCATACATTGCCTATCAAGTCATTTGAAACACTATCAATCTCTAGTACAGGATCTGACTGAGCATTTCATATCATTCAATATTTTCTCAATCCCGAGAATTCAAAACGCAAGCGCAGAACTTTTAGACAATGTAGCCTCTAGACTCATTCCCTCCGAAGATTTTAGTCCAGATAGATTCTCGATAGAATTAATCTTTAGACCATCCATCCCGGACAACATTACAAACTAGAGAGTATTCAATGACGATCCTGATATTGTAAATTTCCTCACCTCTGAAGGATCCTACTCCAATCAAATAATTGACAAATACAACAAAGTAGCACTGATAATGTTATACCTAAATCGGTGGTTAAGTTGGAAGACTTATACGATTTGAAAATTCGGTTTAAAAGGTCTACTAATTCTAAGCTCTACAGTTCAACTCTGAACTACGAATCGGTAAACCTAGGAACCGATGATAAACCACAAAATGTTAATCTAGGCCACGACCTAGCCCCTGAAGAGAAACTAGCATATATTCGTCTTTTGAGACAATACAAAAATGTTTTCACCTGGAATTATGATGAGCTGAAGACATACGACACTTCCATTATCCAGCATACTATACCTATGATTGACAATGAAAAACCTGTCCAACAGAAACTCAGAAAAATCCACCCCAATTTAGAAAACCAAATAAAGACTGAGCTAAATAAGTTATTAAAGGCCAGAATAATTTTCCCTATCAGACATTCCAAGTGGGTCTCCAATATGGTACCCGTTAGAAAGAAAAGTGGAGATATTAGAATCTGCATCGATTTTCGGAATCTCAACAAAGCCTGTCAAAAAGACAATTTTCTCCTCCCTCCTATGGAGCAGATATTACAGGCAGTAGTAGGCTCAGAGCTAATGTCTTTTTTGGATGGATTTTCAGGATACAATCAAGTGCTGGTACATCCCGACGATCAGTTAAAAACCACGTTCCCAACCAAATGGGGTAGATACGCATATCGGAAGATGCCATTTGGTTTGATCAATGTCGGCGCTACATTTCAGAGAGCTATGGATCGCACTCAAGGGTTTAGTCAATAAAGCCGTAGTGATTTATTTGGATGATATAACAGTGTACTCCAAGAAGCGAAGCGACCATCTCAAAGACGTGAAACAAATCTTTCAACGATGTTTAAGGTATGGGATTTCACTTAACCCGAAGAAATCTTTTTTCGCATTAAGTGAAGAAAAACTTCTAGGATTCATAGTATCAAAATCTGGTATTCACATTGAACCTGATAGAATCAAAGAAATTTATGAAATATCCCTACCTCACAATAAAAAGGCCATGCAATATTTTCTTGGTCAAATTAATTTTGTGAAAAGATTTGTCCCAGATTTTTCAAGAATTGTTTCTCCTTTGCAAATCATGATAAAAAAGAATTCAAATTTCAAATGGGGTCAAGATGAAAATGAAGCATTCAATCTGATCAAACAAGCTATCATTAATGCTCCGTCTTTATCAACCCCGAATTTTTCAGAATCTTTTATCTCATACACATTCGCCTCAGAAAAATCATATGCCGCGATTCTAACTCAAGCGAATCAAGAGAAAGCGGAAGCTCCGATCACATTTTTTAGCTCTAATTTACAAGGTGCTGAACTCAACTATTTAGACGTGGAGAAACAGGCATACGCTGTTTTCAAAGCACTCAAATATTTCAGACCTTTCTTACTTAAAACCCATACCAAGGTCATAGTACCGTTTCCAGCGGTAAGAAATCTTTTAA
>APFE030512317.1:267087-311475 GCA_000404065.3 Pinus taeda
TGTTACCGAGAATAGTGTCCACTTGGATGTTGCTATTCCAACTAAGACTGGTAGCTATCTTAGAAACAAACAAGTAAAGTCTACTTTCGTTTTCCTTTATGAAAATAGATAAGAGTGGAACCAAGGAGACCAACCTTAGTCTTGCTCTTGATTTCCTTGTTTGATTCCTCTCCTTCCTGATAGAGCTTCGCCGCTTCTTCTTCGTCTACCCAGCTTCAAAGAGCACATGTGGAATCACAGCAACATACTACTATCGAAGAAAAAAGATCTATATTCATAAATAACACAGGACCAGATGTGTGTTAACCATACAAATGCATATATAAGTAAACATACAAGAATATGGAGGAAAACTTGAATAGCTTTATTAAGATGAAAAGAAGCAACAGGATTACAACCATATGTTCTGACCCAGCATCATCCTCCAGCTAGAAATCCCTTCTTCACCTCAAGTAAAGCTTAGATCACCCAACACTATGAATATACACCAGAAAACCAACAGCACTTCTCTACAAGATACAAGATACCAGCGTCTAGATCTCTGTGATGAGGGATCCATATATAGATGATTGTACGGATGTAAGTCATCTTCTGGGGTCTTGATTAGTGTCCTCTCTCTGATAGTTCCTGCTTCCACTTGCAGAATGATGATCTCTTACTCATCCCTAGTTGAAAACAGAGAGGCAAGTGTCAGAGGGGAAGCTTCTGGAAGATTCCATGATCTTCTACCTCGCATTTTGTCCCTGCCATTTGTCCATTCCTAACCATCGCACCCTATAGAGGAGCAATTCAGTATGCATCACACCTTGTACACTGGGAAGGTGATATGCATCACACCCTCTGCACTGGGCTTTCAGTATGGTCAAGTTTTGACCATTTATGAGCAGTTTTTAGTGGAGAACTTCTGGGGGATGATGTAATCAACTGACCTTGTTCCTTTAGGTAGTGAAGCAACACTTTTAGGGACTTTGGAGCCCTCAGTTTATGGACATTTATGATTGGGGTTGTGTTTTGGCCACCAACAACCCCCCTCTTTGTTTGATATTAGCAATAACACCAAGCAAATGGGGACCCTTAATAAAAATTCGAACAAACAATTTTAGGAACATTTTTGTTTTTAATTCCTTAAAATTTTATCCCGACAAAGCAATGAAACATTTCTTTCATGAGCATAATAAACTACGAAGGAACCAATGCGAAAATCATCGCATCGCATTAAAAGAAAAACTTAAGAAATCTCCGACGGCCGATGTGCGACGTCACATATCGCAACATCGCGTAAAGTAGCACACAATGACTAATTTCTGCGATCTGCGATGATCCGATATTGCGATGCCACGATACTATAACACAACCTGCGATCTGCGATAAGCGCGAATTTTCCTCGGCACAATATTCAAGGAAATATGCCCATTAATCAAAATTAAGCACGCGCCTTAAAAAATAAATTAATGATTATACGCCAAAGTATCCAGGAATGACTGCTTTTTGTTTTTCGAAGGGTCAGTTCGCTGTGAATGTCATAATTATGCATACATAAGATTTGAAGCTTTTATGTCAATCTTTATTACCATTACTCTTTTCCTTTGCGTAAACTATAAAACAGGAAATAACATGAAGCAATATGCAGGAAACATCTAAGGAAAAGGGGAAAGCGCCAATGCTCAGAGAACAGAGAAGAAATCTCTTCAGAAATGGGTGCCGCATACGATAGGACTACAGATTCCAGAGTATCACTCAACAGATGCTGATGCTGATAGGTCATCTAAAGCTCAGAATCAAAGGCACACAAAAGCAGCATGATTAAAAAAAGACCTGAAACTTACACACCAGAAAAGCCTGAAATGAAGAACGGAGGCAGTTTTAAATCCAGAGAATTGCTCAGAAAGTAAAGTCTTTTGACTCATCAAGTCGTTCGCAAAGACAGAAACCGAAATAACAAAAGCAAAATCAGTTTGGGGGAAATTTGAGTTATTACCAATTATACGCACAGTGAATATACCCAGTTAGAGGAAGATTCTCTAAAATATCTTATAGTTTACCAAAAAGTGGTGCCAGCTCTTGTTACTTCTATTTTTATAGCACACACAAAAGGGGAGGGAAACCAGCCGACTCTTCCCAGTCAAATGTTGCATCCTTACAGTACTCAGGAGCAAATACAGAAATAGCTCAGAGTTAGATTTAATTTTTAGAAATAAGTTTGCTTTATCAGAAGGACGGTCATTTGAAAACCGGATCCTAAATTTATGTAATCAAGTTAATTAGCTAGTAGTATTTAAACCCTTCTCAGACATTTAGAGAAGGTTCCGAAGATTTGTCAAAAAATCGTCCTCAGAACATGCACTTTTGCGCCCTCGGAGGTGGTTTTGATGAATGGATGGATCAAGGTGTATTAATGTTTGTGTTTGATATCTGCTACTCTTGTTGCACTTCTGTACTCTTAGTAGATGTTAAAACAAGGAGAGATAAATCATTGTTGCTTGAAGCTTATGAGTGGAACCAGTCATAAATGGTACTTTTATCTCTTGAACATTTATGCTTATATTCTTGAAGTGATTTATAGTTTTCAGTTTTTTATATGTCATTGAATGAATGTGTGGGTTACCATTTGGTACTTCTGTACGGTGGAGTCATATTATATATGTCTGACATATGAATAGCTTATTATGCGATATACTGTTCACAATTGTTTTGCCTAACTTCTTATGCAAAGTGGTTTATCTTAAATGGTTTCTATTCTTATGATAGTTGAATGATATTTATTATCAGTTAATGTTCGAAATCTCTTAAGATTGCATAATAGAAGATATACATCCCAGGTTAGTGTAGATTAGATGTGTTGTTACTCATTAGATTACAATAGTATAGAGTTAGTTTAAAGAATCTGAATTAGATTAGCTTTATCCCTAGTCGGACCCGCTATACCAAACGGATAAGGAGCTGCTAACCAAGGTCCGGACCGAGTGGGTATCCCCCTTGTTGTCGACCCAATTTTCGGGGCTTCAACATATTTGGCGCTAGGAGGGCCTGAACTATGAATGGCACCTAAATCGAAATCTAAATACCATGCTGAGAGTAAATCACCCTCATCAACTCCCCCGACTTCCCAAGTACGTTTAAATTCAGAGTCAGAAGTCGGTCGAATATTAACCGTTGCTACATACCCTAATATTTCAGACCAATCTACCATTGAACCCCCCAAAGTTCAAACTCTTATTCACAAACTCCAGGGATTTTCTATTTTTATATTGGGGTCTGATAAATCTTAAAGCAGCATGACTTCGCATTACAATCCTTCTCGTCCCCTGACCAGGTTAAAGAGAAAAAAATTTGACATCCAGCCAACTGAATTCCCTCTTTCCACCAGGAAAAGAGCAAGGAAAACATCACTGCAGTATGACAATGAGACTCTTTCATCTACATAATCCATCTCAACACCCTCACCGTGAATTCAACTGCCCACATCTTCATTTCAAACCACTCATCCACCTTCCACAACCCCTCTTCCCCAATCGTCCAAGATCATAATATCTTCATCTTCCCATCCTCAAGGATCATCGCCTACACTTGCAATTACTAGCAGCTCAAAAATGGCCCAATCTCCATGGAACAACCCTGGAGCGGTTTTAATGCCTCCACCCTTGAGCCAAATACCGGCCCATCCTGAGAAATGGCTATCCAAATTCAACCCAGAAGCAGGCATGCTAGTTGAAGAGCACATTAACAATTTCATGCTCTCTGTCAATCTCAACAGAGTTACCAACGAAGATGTTGTTGTCCAACTTTTTCCCTATACAATGCAAGGAACAGCCAGGTCATGGTACTTTTCATTACCCTCTGGGTCTATAACAAGTTGGGACATCTTTCAAAATCAATTCCTCACCAATTTTGGTGATGACATATCAACAACAACGTTAATCAGTGACTTATCCAATCTTAAAGACGAAGCTAGAGAACCCATCAAAGATTTCAATTTACGATTCAATAAGATGCTCAAAAAAATCCCCACTGCTTCCCAACCTAGCGAAGAAGTACAATGTGAATGGTATATCATAGCCTTACCATCAAACTTAGCAGTCTTCGTAGATAGGGCAAATAAAACAACTTTAGTTCAAAACCTGACAGAAGTGATAGCAGTAGAGAAACTCGTTATAGCCTTGGAGAAGAGATCTGTGATAGAAGAATGCAAATCTAAAAGGTTCACCTTGAAGGAAGACCCCACGAAGAAACAGACGAAAGATCCTTTCGATTTAGAAGGATTGCAGAAGGTATTAAAGACCATGTCCAATGAGATGATTGACATAAAAAAACAAGTGGCAGAAACTTCTTCAAAAAATCCCTACAGAACTTTTGAAAGAGGCCCTTCAATTGATGTGAAACCACCCAACGGTATCTCAAATTTCGAATCTGAAGAAGAGGAAGAAGAAGAGAGAACCACTGAAGGGTAGACCGATGATGAAGAAATTGTGGAACTACAAGGAATGTGGGATTTCATCCTCCCACAAGAAGAATATCAAGAAGCATTTCCGGTTAGCACACAAAGAAAAAACCAACTTGATCCTCCCCAAACTACCCTTAAGTAGAAGGGCGCGAGCCCTACAGTAAAAGAAAAAGTCACAACAAAGAAAACGACCGCTAAGGCGACTCAATCTAGCCCAATCCAACCAGATCAAACACCTCCATCAAGAACACTAATAGTGTCGGATGAAATGGACTACAATATTATTGATGACATGAAAAAGACTAGGGCTAATATCACTCTTTATGAATTGAGCAAATTGAAACATCAACAGAAGATAATGATGAAAGAATTACACGCCGTACCTACTACATCTTTGCCTACAGTTGTAGCTACCCAAAACATTGGAAGGCCACCAATCAACACGGCCAATAAGATCGATCCAAATGACATCGCCTTGATTGGAGGAAGATCAAGGTCTCACACTCCTCATTTTCTCCTCACCTATGAAATCTTCAATAAAAACGTGCACAATTGTTTGCTAGATTCTGGAGCTTAAACAAATATTTTGCCCAGATCAATATGTGCCAAGTTAAACGTTCAACCACAAAAATCCGCAGTGCACATAGTTCAGCTTGATCGGTCTCAAGTTGAAGTGATTGGTGAACTTAATCAAGTCACCATAAGATTGTCATCTAACCCCAAGATATGTCAGGTTATCGACATTCTAGTAGCTGATATCCCTGAATTCTACGGCTTAATTCTTAGCAGGGATTGGTCTGAAAAACTCCATGGATACTTTTCAACTGACTGGTCGCACATGTGGTTACCATACAATGGTAAACCAAATCAAATAAAGGTTGAACGAGAGTTACACCAGAAATACATAGTAACAGAATTGGAGGGAGAAAATGAAGCAATAGCATATAACAGTAGCATCATAGGCAATTACTCGGTAGATTCTTTCCTTGGCAATTTCAATGCTCATACATCACCTTACTTAGAAAATTCAGTTTTGTCCCAAGTCGAAAATTTTTCCCAAACTGATAATTCAAAGTGTGTTAATTTTTTAGAAGAACATATAAATACATCTTTGTTTTGGAAATTATATTTTGATGGCTCTAAATCTAACGAAGGAGGAGGAGCAGGATGCGTTGTGATTAGTCCAGAAGGGAACAAGACAATGCTTACGTGCAGAGTTGAATTCGATTTCACAAACAATACAGTAGAATATGAGGCCTTGGTGCAAGGCATATACAAAGCAATCAGGTTGATTGTCAAGTACCTTCAAGTCTTTGGAGACTCTAAGATTGTTGTCAAATAGGTACATAACACCATACATTGCCTATCAAGTCATTTGAAACACTATCAATCTCTAGTACAAGATCTGACTGAGCATTTCATAGCATTCAATATTTTCTCAATCCCGAGAATTAAAAACGCAAGCGCAAACCTTTTAGCCAACGTAGCCTCTAGACTCATTCCCTCCGAAGATTTTAGGCCAGATAGATTCTCGATAGAATTAATCTTTAGACCGTCCATCCCGGAAAACATTATAAACTGGAGAGTATTCAATGACGATCCTCATATTGTAAATTTCCTCACCTTTGAAGGATCCTACTCCAATCAAATAATTTATGAAGACCACCACGATCGACAAATACAACAAAGTAGCACTGATAATGCTATACCTAAATCGGTGGTTAAGTTGGAAGACTTATACGATTTGAAAAGTTGGTTTAAAATGTCTACTAATTCTAAGCTCTATAGTTCAACTCTGAACTACGAATCAGTAAACCCGGGAACCGATGATAAACCACAAAATGTTAATCTAGGCCACGGCCTAGCCCCTAAAGAGAAACTAGCATATATTCGTCTTTTGAGACAATACAAAAATGTTTTCGCGTGGAATTACGATGAGCTGAAGACATATGACACTTCCATTATTCAACATACTATCCCTATGGTTGACAATGAAAAACTTGTCCAATAGAAACTTAGAAAAATCCACCCCAATCTAGAAAACCAAATAAAGACTGAGCTGAATAAGTTGTTAAAGGCGAGAATAATTTTCCCCGTCAAACATTCCAAGTGGGTCTCCAATATGGTACTCGTTAGAAATAAAAGTGGAGATATTAGAATCTGCATCGATTTTCGGAATCTCAACAAAGCCTGTCAAAAAGACATTTTTCCCCTCCCTCCTATGGAGCAGATATTACAGGTAGTAGTAGGCTCAGAACTAATGTCTTTTTTGGATGGATTTTCAGGATACAATCAAGTGCTGGTACATCCCGACGATCAATTAAAAACCACGTTCCGAACCAAATGGGGCACATACACATATCGGAAGATACCATTTGGTTTGATCAATGCCGGCGCTACATTTCAGAGAGCTATGGACATCGCATTCAAGGGTTTAGTCAACAAAGCCGTAGTGATTTATTTGGATGATATAATAGTGTACTCCAAGAATCGAAGTGACCATCTCAGAGACTTGAAACAAATCTTTCAATGATGTTTAAGGTATGGGATTTCACTTAACCCAAAGAAATCTTTTTTCGCATTAAGTGAAGGAAAAATTCTAGGATTCATAGTATCAAAATTTGGTATTCACATTGAACCTAATAGAATCAAATAAATTTCTGAAATATCCCTACCTCACAATAAAAAGACCATGCAATCTTTTCTTGGTCAAATCAATTTTGTGAAAAGATTTGTCCCAGATTTTTCAAGAATTTTTTCTCCTTTGCAAACCATGATCAAAAAGAATTCAAATTTCAAATGGGGTCAATATGAGCATGAAGCATTCAATCTAATCAAACAAGTTATCATTAATGCTTCGTCTTTAGCAACCTCGAATTTTTCAGAATGTTTTATCTTATACACATTCGCCTTAGAAAAATCATATGTCGTGATTCTAACTCAAGCGAATCAAGAGAAAGCGGAAGCTCCAATCGCAATTTTTAGCTCTAATTTACAAGGTTTTGAACTCAACTATTCAGACGTGGAGAAACAGGCATATGTTGTTTTCAAAGCGATCAAATATTTCAGACCTTTCTTACTTAAAACCCATACCAAGGTCATAGTACCGTTTCCAGCGGTAAGAAATCTTTTAATACAGAAAGATGTGGGTGAAAAAAAAACAAATTGGATCACTGCTTTACAAGGCTTGTGAGAGGTCAAGGCTTCTGCAAAATGTTGGCTGGAGCATCGCAGATTCCTGAAACCTCATCTGAGGAAGTACAAACATATGAGGTAAGCCTAAATGATACAGAATCATTATACGTTGACACCATTTATTATCTCAAAAACGGGTATGCTCCAGCACACCTGGATCACACCAAGAAAAGAGCCCTGATATTAAAAGATAAACAATATCCGCTCATAAATAATGTTCTGTTTAAAAGGAATTATGATTCTATACTTCTTAGGTGTCTTGAGAAAACTGAAGCCGAAAAGGTTTTGCAGGAACTCCATGATGGGCCTGCAGGTGGACACTATGCCGAAGATGCTACCGCACATAAGATCTTACGTGCGGGGTATTATTGGCCCACACTGTTCAAAGACTCACATAGTTATGTGAGGAAATGCCAAATTTGCCAAACCACTGCAGGGAGACAAAAGAAATCGTCCATGCCACTACAGCCGGTAAACATTGAGCAACCATTCAGTCAACGGGGCTTGGACATAATAGGTGAGATCGTTCCTCACTCTTCTAAGCAACATAGGTACATCCTCATGGCAACTCATTATTTTACTAAATGGGTAGAAGCAGTTCCTCTCAAGACAGCTAATTCTGAAAACATCATTGAATTCATTGATCCATTTATAATCACTAGGTTTGGATTGCCGACGGCTCTGATTTTTTATAATTATTCATACTTTTCTCGGAATGCAATGACTGAGTTTGCACTTAAAAGAGTGTTCAAACTGAAATATTCGGCCCACTACTATCCGCAAGGAAATGGACTGGCCGAGTCAACAAATAAAAACCTAATCAGGATTATTAAAAGGACAATTGATGAGAACCAGAAGAATTGGCACAAAACTTTGGTAAATGCTTTATGGGCAGATAGAATAATGAAGAAAGCTTCAATCGGCACTTCTCCCTTTAACTTAGTTTATGGAAAGGAAGTGGTTCTTCCAACTCACTTGATGATCCCCTCCTTGTCTTTAGTACAATACATCGATGAGGTATCTACTTCCTCCTTACAATGAAGACAAATGGAAATAATTAAATTAGAATAACAATGAGAACAAGCTAAGAAAACCCATGCCCATCACCAACCGCTAATAAAATACTCTTTTGATTCAAGCGTAATGACCAGAAAAAACTTTCAGATGGGAGATCTATTTTTGAAATGGGATAAGGCTCATGAAGAGAAGGGAAAACATACAAAATTCCATAAATTTGGCTTGGTCCTTTTCAGATTGTAGAAGTCATAGGCCCATCAACGTTTGTGTTGCAGGATTTAGCAGGTAGAAAGGATTCTTTGCTAGTTAATGGACAGATCCTGAAAATAAACTTTCAATAGAAGATTATTCTTCTATTTTTTGTAGGATAGCTTTTTGTTTCTTCTTTCTTATAAATAAAACCAGTTGTAGATGGTTACTACAGGAGTTCACGCAAAAAGGACACCAAATTCTGTATTAGATTTTGATTTTTTGCTTCTACAAATAGCAAAAACATTCAAAAGATCTGCTTTATTATTGACAGATAGAGTTAAAACTTTAGCCTAAATATGATACTAGTTCCAACTTCAAAAATTTTTATGAAAGAAACCTTTGGCAAAAAACTTGTTTTATATCAGCAGAATGAAAGGTATCAATAAAAAAATGAGTATTCTGTGTAAAACTGCTATTTCCAAACTCTATTATTATCGTCCAAGGCTTTCTTAAGGAAACACAATGGTTTCCTCCCTGCTAAAGAAAATCGCAGCATTCAGAGAAACAATCCGAGAAAACACTATATCTCAAAGAATAAGAGGTCTCATCATGAGCCGGCTTATCATGATCACATATATTATAACTTGCTGACTTTGCCAAGACTGTCCACCAAAATAGGGAAACGAATTAAGATTGTTGCAATCAAAAGACAAGGGGTCTCATCACGAGCCAGCTTGTTCAGCAAAAGTGTAAATCAAGTGAATGATTGTGTCATAATTTGGCCACCAAACCAAGACATTGTTCTTTAGAGAATAAAAAAGAAAAAGTGTCAAAATGGTTTTTTCTCTGAAAAATTTGTATATAGCCTTAAGCAGGATAAAGGATCATTGTTGGGTAACATGTAACCCTGTCAAGGCTATGGACGACTGCTGGCAGCAGAGGCACTACCTACGGTAAATGAGAATATTTTAAAATTCCAACATAACAAAGATGACCTTATTTTATCTTTAAAAGACCAAGTAATGGCTGGTGTAAATGCAAGGACTAAGCCTCAGGAAACGAACGATTGGAATAGAGAAGGGTTGAAACAAAATATCATTGATAGGATAAGACATAATGTACTTTATCGCTCCATAACAAAGTTTAGACTTATGGAAATTTTTCTGTTTCGGAAGTTAAAATTCAATAGAAAATCAGAGATAACTGGTTCTTCCCAGTGAATCGCCATTGTTGTTGCCACCAACAACCCCCCTCTTTGTTTGATATCAGGAATAACACTAAGCAAATGGGGACCCTTAATAAAAATTCAAACAAACATTTTTAGGAACATTTTTGTTTTTAATTCCTTAAATTTTTATCGCGACAAAGAAATGAAACATTTCTTTTATGAGCATAATAAACTACGAAGGAACAATGCGAAAATCATCGCATCGCATTCACTATGAAGCGCTCTTAAAAGAAAAACTGAAGAAATCTCCGACGGCCGATGTGCGACTTCGCATATCGCAACATCGCGTAAAGTAGCACACAATGACTAATTTCTGCGATCTGCGATGATCCAATATTGCGATGCCACGATACTATAACACAATCTGCCATCTGCCATCTGCGATAAGCGCGAATTTTCCTCGGCACAGTATTCAAGGAAAGCTGCCCATTAATCAAAATTAAGCGCACGCCTTAAAAAAGAAATTAATGATTGTACACCAAAGTATCCAGGAATGACTGATTTTTGTTTTTCGAAGAGTCAGTTCGCTGTGAATGTCATAATTATGCATGCATAAGATTTGAAGCTTTCATGTCAATCTTTATTACCATTACTCTTTTCCTTTGTGTAAACTATAAAACAAGAAATAACATGAAGCAATATGTAGGAAACATCTAAGGAAAATGGGAAAGTGCCAATGCTCAGAGAAAAGAGAAGAAATCTCTTCAGAAACGAGTGCCGCATACGATAGGACTACAGATTCCAGAGTATCACTCAACAGATGTTGATGTCGATAGGTCATCTAAATCTCAGAATCAAAGGCGAACAAAAGCAGCATGATTACAAAAAGACTTGAAACTTACAAGCGAGAAAAGCCCGGAATGAAGAACGGAGGCAGTTTTCAATCCAGAGAATTGTTCAGAAAGTAAAGTCTTTTGACTCATCAAGTCGTTTGCAAAGGCAGAAACCGAAATAGCAAAAGAAAAATCAGTTTGGGGGAAATTTGAGTTATTACCAATTATACATGCAGTGAATATACCCAGTGAGATGAAGATTCTCTAAAATATCTTATAGTTTACGAGAAAGTGGTGCCAGCTCTTGTTACTTCTATTTTTATAGCACACACAAAAGGGGAGGGCAACCAGCCGACTCTTCCCAGTCAAATGTTGCATGCTTAAACAGTACTCAGGAGAAAATACAGAAATAGTTCAGAGTCAGATTTAATTTTTAGAAATAATTTTGCTTTATCAGAAGGATGGTCATTTGAAAACCGGATCCTAAATTTATGTAATCAAATTAATTAGCTAGTAGTATTTAAACCCTTCTCAGGCATTTAGAGAAGGTTCCAGAGATTTGTCAAAAACTCGTCCTCAGAACATGCACTTTTGCGCCCTTAGAGGTGGTTTTGATGAATGGATGGATCAAGGTTTATTAATGTTTGCGTTTGATATGTGCTACTGATGTTTCACTTGTGTACTCTTAGTAGATGTTAAAACAAGGAGAGATAAATCATTGTTGCTTGAAGCTTATGAGTGGAACCAATCATAAATGGTACTTTTATCTCTTGACCATTTCTTCTTATATTCTTGAAGTGATTTATAGTTTTCAGTTATTTATATGTCATTGTATGAATGTGTGGGTTACCATTTGGCACTTCTGTACGGTGGAGTCATATTCTTTATGTCTGACATATGAATAGCTTATTATGCGATATACTGTTCACAACTATTTTTCCTAACCTCTTATGCAAAGTGGTTTATCTTAAATGGTTTCTATTCTTATGATAGCTGAATGATCTTTATTACCAGTTATTGTTCGAAATCTCTTTAGATCGCACAATAGAAGATATACATCCCTGGTTAGCGTATATTAGATGTCTTGTTTCCCATTAGATTACAATAGTATAGTGTTAGTTTAAAGAATCTGAATTATATTAGCTTTAAAGTACTCTTAGATCAGCATTACTCAACTCTACACATACACACACCCCAGATCGGGAAACTGGTCCTGTTATCCCCAGTCGGACCTGATATACCAAACGGATAAGGAGCTTCCAACCAAGTTCCGGACCGGGTGGGTATCCCCCTTGTTTTCAACCCGATTTTCGGGGCTTCATAACTATTGTACAATCGGTATCTATCTTGCAATTATAAAATTCACCTTCATTGTTCATGAAATCATAGATCTAAGAGTCTTGGGAGAAAATCTGCAAATACTTCAGGTTATCTGGTATCATAGGCCTATGTTTGACTTCTGCGGTGTACTGGTGGTTTGGTTGAAATGGCATTTTACAAGTACTAGAAAAGCTGGCTAGACTGTGGGCATGCATGTTTTGTTTTCTAGGAATTGCAACAAAGTTTGATTCCAGGAGATCCTTGATCAAGTCTAAAATTGTATCCCTATATCGACCAAGCCTAGGGTTGTTCACAGAGTATTCACCATTGATCTATTTGATAATCAACTTCGAGTCTCCCATGATGGAAACTCTTTTGGCTACCAATTTCCTAACCAATTGTGACCCTATAATTAGGGCTTCATATTCGGCCATATTATTGGTACACTTGAATTTCAATATGTAAGCATTTCTCTCAACATGATTATTCTCTATATTAATGACCCACATTCCTACACCAACCCGTAATCTATTAACATACCCATCAAAGTCTAAATGCCAAAGTGAATCATGAAATATGTTCTCGTTGTAAACTATTTTGTACTGAAGGTCTTTAGCTGTGATTTCCTTCTTATCATTTTCTATATTTTATAAGATGAAAGAGTCCATATTTGAATGCATGGAATATATGGGAAATTTTTGTGGCTTCTCCTCACTACTAATCATGTACTTCATCAAGGTCTCCCTATATAATTTTCTTGGTTGATCAAAAATAAATACGGTGGCATAAGATATATCCAACTACAAGGATCCCTACAATTTTCCTCCCCATGAGTGAGATAGCAACATTCCATATTTTGGCGGGATTTCTGCAACTACAATGTCCATTAGAATGCTCTTTGCAGGGCACTAGACAAGAGTCACACATAAGTCCTTGGTTAGACCAAGGCATTTAACCTTACTCGAGTCAAGAAAAAAATCCTTATAAGGCCTAGTACTGTCTAGGTTGATTCTTTGCATTATTGCCTTTGGCATAAAATTGTGGGATGCCTGTGAGTCCAACATAACGTTATGCAACATTTTACCATGAATGTTTATGTGTAACTTTTGTATTCATGCTGGTCATCATCCAAATTAACAGAGTCCTCTCCCTCTCCTATATTCAAAGTCTCAGTTATTTGTGACCCATAAAAATCATTCTTTACTAGTTTGGTCAAAGGAACTGATATCTTCCATTTTTCTATTTCATTTTTTATGTTGAAAGGTAGTTGAGGATTGTTTGCTTGATTTAGATCTTCCTTAATATGTGTAGTTTGAGTGTCCTTATTTTGTTTCTTAGTGGTAGGCATTTTAATCTGTGTTTCTACTGTTTTTCCTTGATTTCTCTTTATTTTGATTGTTTTCAGTAATTGTGTCTATTTGGGTTTCAGTGGAGGTTATATCTACAATGTTAGGGGTTGAAGTTTCTGGTGTTCCCCTAGGAAGGATTTGCAACGCTTTATTAACTGGAGATTATTTTATTATCTTAGTCTAGGTTTGGATGGATCTTTTAATGTGAGTCTCGCTATTCTTCTTACTTCTCAAGCTATATTGTTTATGTAGCTCATATATAGCTTACTCATATCCCTGTTTAAAATCAAAAGATTCACCAGATTCTAACTGCAACAGTTGAAGCATATATAACTCCTATTCTATGGATGATCCTCTACTTCTTGGTTCTGTGAATCCTCAACATAGTTTTCTTACAAGGGGTCCTAATGTGTTGATCTGGTGTAGTATTTTTTGTAGCATTAGGGTTCTTCCTAAAATTTTGGTTTCGTATTGGGTGTTGTTGTTGTTGATTCTCCCAATGATTTTTCCTCTCCATGTTCTCTAACCTATCCATGATTCTTTCTAAACTATTAGCTAAAACATATACTTTTCCATTTGAATTTGAAGTTTCCTCTTTAAATACAACTTTCTTTTCATTTCTCATTCATGGTTTCTTAGCTAATAGGTTGACCTCTACACTAACAACATTTGTCTACATTTGTTCAAGTGTTTCAAGGTTTCTTTCCCTTAGCTGGTATGAAATGTCGACATCAAAACAATGAGGAAACTTAATTAATACTAGGTCAGGTGGAGGCTTAAATTTGGCCATAATTGCATTGTAAATATTAGTAAACCTAGTGGAATAGTCTTGAATTGAATCATTATGAGATCTTCTAATATTTTCATATTCAAAAAGTATTTTCAATGGGTTTTTCTTTCTCTCCCATATATTAATGAATAAACTTTGAAAATTAGCTAAATTTGAAATATGGTTGGTAGGAAAGGCTTTGAACCATTTCTTAACATCCCGTGTTTAAAGTTTGGGCAAACAATCTCATTTGGACACCTACTTCATGCAATTCAAAAAATTCAAACATCTTGTTTACATGCTTCTCTCTAGTGTAATGGCCAGTAGCATACAACAAGAATATCTTACTCTGATAATCTGTAGGCATGTGATGGAGTTGGGTAGGTGTAACAAGACTAGCATATCGGTTTGCCATTGCTACGATTTTGGTTGGACTTGGGGGTAAATTTGTGGTGTTTGAAGAAGGGCTTGAAACTGATGAATGTGAACTAGACGATAATGAAGATGATTGATTAATAACTCGTTTAGGTGATTCAATTGTGGTAGATAAAATTTGTGATGTTGTGGTAAAAGAAGGGGTATTTACAGTGAATGAAGGCTCTGCCGTAATTTGACAGGTAGTAATAGTAAGGGAAGCTAGCTCAACCAATTGCTAAAGGTAAGCACTATCTATATTTCTAATCAACGTAGAGGTCAAAGCTTCTAATTTCTCAAAAGTGTCCAAGGAAAATTTATCTAAATTTGGATGGATAACCCTTTTTGATTCAATTTTCTTGAGTAAACTCAGGGTCTAAGTTTGTTTCATGGATAGCATTCTCAAATTTACTTCCAAATAGTGAGAGGTCAAATGACAAATCAAAAGGGATTTCCTCTAAAGTTGACAACTCCTCAGGGAGTGAATTGGTTCTGGCTAGCTCGCTACTACTTGTCTGAGATTCTTGGTTTTTTGGTTTTCTTAGAATTCTATCTGGATCATCAACTATAGTTGCAGGGTTTGGATTTGGGCTTTCCCTAACATAATGAATCTTCTTAAAAGCTAGAACTTTAAGTTTTTAAACTATTTTTATGAATTCTTATTTTTATTTTTTTATTTTTTATTGGAATTTTACCTCGGATAATGAACTTAAGGAGCTCAAGGTTTAATTTAAGGTTTCTTTAAAGTTTTATGAGACCAAGGATCGAGTCCCTAGTATGGTCACCAGAAATGTTAGCACTCTGATAATTCTTTTGAAGTAAGAAGAAATAAAAACCAAAGTTAACAACAAACCACTTTTGGAGATCACGACCTAGCCTTCTTGATGCTTAGAGAGGGCTCTCACTTTAAGATTTAAATTTGTTTTATTTAAAACGATTTTGGGCTAGTTATTGATTGCACTTGGGTTTTGTTTTGAAAATTTGGTGGTGGGATCACTTAGATGGAAAGAGGATTGGATTATACCATTGGGCTATGGAGTATGATGTCTGATAGATAAGAGTGGATTGGGTTTTAAGAGCATTGTCTATAGGGAAAGATAGATGAGTCAATGCAGATCTCAGAGGCTAAATGGTGAATGGATTCAGATTGGCTCCAAGGAGAAATTAAGGGTTCCCTAGACCGGACTTTGGAAGAAAAAGAAGAATTCAACCAGGATGGTAGAGCAATCAAGGATTCTTAGATCTGGGTATGAGAACAAAACATTTAAATAAATTAATGTGCAAAACAAAGTGTAATTAAACAAGTACCATATGATATTTCCAACTATTTTTTATTTTATTTTATAACACATTTAATATTATGAAAACACAAAAGAAAGGTAACACAATAACAAAAATAATGTATTTCACTACAAATGGCTCATCACATGAATCCTGTAGTGAAATGCTTTTATTACTTTCTCTAGTCTACTGAATTGAAAATAGTACAGTCACCCTTAGGTTTAAGATCAAAATAACTCTGAAAATGTAAAATAATCCATAAGTAATACTTTGAATTTTGAAGTATTTATACAGAAGGCTTATTACAAAATATCTCAAACTAATTTATGAATTAATATAGGAAATGGAAATATCTTCTTGCAAGAAGAGAGAGACAACTATTGAGTTGTTTCATACTGTCCCTGTTATTTTGGTTCTACTAGCTATTATGCTTTGATTTTTGGTCGTTTATGCTGGTAGGTTGTTTGGCTTTCACCTTTCATTTGATACTCTTTCGCCTGATACACTTTGGTTGTGTTGATCTATCTTCATCCTTTTACCATGCTCATTTACTTCTTACTATACACTTATAATTTACATTTTATAATCTACTGTGTTCTTCATCTAGTAACTGGATGTTTATCATTTTCCTATATATCTCATGAGCCTCTAAATTTTTTACAAAAGTAGGCTTATTGATATATAAGTTTTTCACCTCATGCTTGAGGTAATACAAATTTTCAAAAGAGTCTCGTATAATACTTTGCTAGTTGGTATACGAGTAATTGATGAGGTATTTGCCTCTTCTTTCACCACTTCCCTGATTTTCTTGTAGTAGTCCTCTTGTTTCACCAACTTATCATTTATGACTAAGGGACTAGGTAGTCTGTTTTCTCTCAAAATTTCAAACTTGGTCATAAACCTATCAACGGCTAGTTGCATTGTTTGGCACTTATCTTCTAAATTTAACATTAAATCTCTCTTAGTTAAGACCCTCTTGACTTCCAAAATGGTACCTATCCTATCAGGTATGTAAAGTTCTTATAGTTGATATTTGTTCTTGGAGTTGAGGAATTGGATAATTCTTATTGCTTCCTCCGACATTTCTCCATGTTCTACTTTGACCTTCTAGATGGATTCTATAGCCTGTTTGATCAAGTCTATCTTTTCAAAAATGAACTGGATAGATGGCAAAATATCATTGATAGAGTTGACGATATTGACCCATAATAATTGCTTGGCCTTTCCCAACAACTCACTCAGTGTCAACTCATTCTCTACGTTTTTCACTCTCTCATTCATTCTGGTAGCCTTCCGTTGTTCATCCTTGTGCATGATCTAGGCTAACCTACAATCTATCTCTGGGGTGGCAAGTTTCTATTTTAGTTTGTCCATTTCACTGGTCTAAATGAACATTTCTTAAATTGCCTTAACCAACCTCTTTGTTTCATCACTTGTGGTACCTGCTGTTGTTGATGTCGATGTTAATGTAGTTGTTGTTGCTACTGGCAATGCAGTGACCATTGGACTAATGGGAGATAATGTTGTTGTGAATGTGGAAGGAATAACTCTGGTCTCTATAGGAATGACAGTTGAAGGAACACTACCTAGAGTAGCTTGTTTGAACTGGATCAAGCTATCTATTTCTTTTTCCATTTCCTCCAACTAGTCATTAAGTTACAGCACCAATTCCATCATCTCCTCATGATTTGTTTGGCTTCCTAGGACTTCTTTCGTTTGAGGGTGTTGTGACTGAGGCAGCTTGAGTTGTTTCTTAAGGGCTGTAATGTCTTGATTTTTCTTCTTAATGAACTTTTCAGTGGCCTTGATGTCCTTTGGGTCATGGCCCAACACAATGACCAGGTATTCTAAGGATTTGATCCTTGTGTCTTTGGAACTAGAGGAGGCTTTTTCCAGTTCGTACTGGGCTGTCACATTGTTTAATGATTCTTTGAGCTTGAATGCTGCCATTTCTTTTGTTGTGAGGGTGGGTTATGTCATCTCTCCAACCTGCTTGTGAAATTCTATTTCATCTCTGGGATTCACGTCCCTAGCTAAGACCTCAAATTTTGTCTTCTTATAGTGAGTTGTAGTTTTAGGTTGTTGTACAATAGGTTGTAAGAAAGATACCTGCAATTTATCTTCATTGATGTCAAAGGTTGACATCAATCTACTCTTGTCTGGTGGTGTCATCTGCATGTACTTGCCATAAGTGTTTGCCTTCAGCTTCTCATTCCTCATTTTGATCTCCTTGAATCTTTCCTTGATATCTACTTCCTTGTGAGCTAGCCTAATAAAGGAAGACACCTCCAAACTCTTACGTCTCTGTATAATCTAGGTGTTTGAAGAGGAGGGCTGTTGTGTTTCTATTGATGCAGTAGTTCCATTTGTTTGTCTAGTCCTTTTCCCCATTACATCATTATCAATCATTTCTGCCGATGCAATGTCTTCTTCATGTTCAGATAGATGAGTCGATTTGTGCCATTTACTTAGTTGGAAGTGTTGATCAATTGTACCGATAACAAATCTTGAAGCTTCCTCCCTATTTGTTTTGGGATTCTTCTCCTCATTGATAGGAGTCTAAATCATGGGAGGGATATTCATGGGCTCTTCCAACTTTGGGACTTGCAAGAAACAACTTTGGTCAAATTGTTTCTCCAAGTCAATTATGCTGTTCTCCACTTCCACCTATGTGCTGTCCTTATCTATTAATGTGTTCTCTACCCATTCTGATTGATTAGCATATTGTTTAATGTGAGGCATGGGGTAGTTGATGTAAGGTCCAATCTTAACATTTTGTATGAGTTTTCTCATAACCCCATGAGGGTCATAATTCCAAATGAAAGTATTCTTGAATTCGAATTATTGGAGTATCTTATAAGCTCCAGGACCAAACTCTTTGGTGTTGCAGATGAAAGGGCCCATTTGGTTTTTCATTCTAAACTGTGTTTTCTTCCTAGCAGCTAGGAACTGGACCTCATCCATACCTATCATTTTCCTGAAGTATTCCAAGGAAAATAATCCCATTGGAAGATACTTAGGTAATTTGTAGGGCGTAATTCATAACCATAGATCCTAATTTTAGTATGATTCAGGTAGAGGTACTAGTCTCCTACTCTGCTATTATTCACCAGATGCAATATTCTCTTGATCTCAGTACTAATTATAGGTTGAGCGCTAGAAGTCAACATGTTCATGACACGGTGAACAAAACATTCTATGAAGTCTCTGTATGTGAATGTTGTGTTATACTTGTGGACTAGGGGTGTCTAGTAGATGAATGATCTTTCCTTTCCTCTGGTATCTATTTTCTGAACCTTCACTGGGAACTTGTATGTTTGGTAATACAAGGACATATGAAACAATAGTGAAGAGAATTTGAAGACTCTTTTAGTGGGAAATCTAGTGAATTGTTCATGCATTATGTCTGCAATGAACTGCACATATTCATACACAATGGCAGGAGGCTAGCCTGGAGTGAAAATGGACAAGAAGGATATGATTATTTCATCCCCAAAATAGTCTGATGTGAATCATGGGATGCATGAGATAATCTAGATTATTCTCCTGCGAGTCTCTCAAAAGATAGCAAAAACATAGGGTGGAATTTCCTTAGGAGTATGGCACTCCTCAATGATGAAATTCTGAAAAAATTTCTTGATCTTAGCTAGGTCTAATCTGGTGTACACATCCATCAAGTGTGAAATGGACAAAGGAGTCAAATTGTGGCTAGGTTGGATTTGAAGCATCTAGTTGATAGACTTGGTAGTAATTGAAGATAAGAAGTCTTGCTTTTGGGAAATTATAGCCCTCTAGCTAGGTATGTAACATGCATGGTAGAAATGTATAATGTTTGGGAACGGATGGGCTTCTGGGAATGTATAATTGGGTATGTTTGTGTCCCAAAGGTGGATATAATCTGCTTTGTTCAAGATTCTATCCTTGGCCTAGCAATGGATTCTCAGAAGGTTGTCTTGGGTGACTGTGTCTTTGATTTGAAAACCTCTATCTACTAGGGCCAAGTGGTCAATATCTAAGTGAGGGATTGTCATTGTTCTGATATCTAGAGAGGTTAGGGCAGCCATTTCTATGATAAAATGTGTAAAGTGAGGCTTTATATGGCTTTGAGAGTGAAACTTGAGTAGTTGAAACTAGGGTAGGGTACTAGTAGGTTGCAGGTTGGGGTTCTGGTACTTTGGCGATGTTAGATTCTCAATTTAAATTAAAATTAATTAAATTCTTTCAATTATTTTAAGAATTTAATATTATTTCATTAAAGAGGAGACAATTCTGGTTTTTTGCTTAAATACCCGGAATTTACAATCGGGGCTGCAATTAGTTTTCATTTGGGGTTTGCAGAGGGCTTTGGAAGCTAGCATGGTTTGCAATGGTGGCATTGGAAGGCATTGATGGTTGAAAATTGGTTGTAGGTATTCGGAATGCATAGGTGCCTCAGAGGTTCAATAATGCGATTTGAGAGAAAAAGGGTGAAAATGGGGGTCAGAAGGCTTCTAATCGTAACCAAATGGAAAATGGAGGGGAAAAAATGTTTTATGAATAAGGATGGCTTTCATTTTCGTGTGGAAGTGGTTTTGGAGGCCATCACACTGCTTATGGGGGTCGAGAAATATTTTGCTGGGGGAGCACGATCTTTGCTAGATGTCGACACATAAGAAAATGGGCCTTGAGCGAAACTGCCCATATCACGTGCTCTCGGGCCGTTAAAGTTCAGACATTGTGCAAGCACGATAGGGGTGATGGTCGTTAGATCTGGGGGTGGATGATCAGATGGTCATCGCGTTGGAAAGTTGTGTGGTCAGGTGATTCGATAGAGGTTAGCGGGACCCATGGGTTTTAATCATTTTTTAGTGTAATTAAACCATGCTTAATCATAGATTTAATGAAACTATGGATTTTTGGGAGTAGCGAGGCTAGTTTACTCGACCACGGTGGCAAGTTAAACATAGGTTTAGTCAGGAAAATGGTAAAGCTATGGAGTTAGTGAAGCGGGGGGTTTTTAATGTTAGGTTAAAAGGTTTAGAGGGGTTTTTTGGGTAATTATTCAAGGGAAAACATGACTTTAAAAGGGGGGAAAGGGGTTCTTACACTTAGGAGAATCACGTTTAGGAGTAATTGACTAGGGAAATGTGTTAAACTAAGGGGTAGGAGTAAAAATGAGGGGAAAGAGGTTTTCATAAGCCATGAAAGGGTAAAAGGGAAATTAGTCAGTATATAGTGGGGGTAAAATGAAATGAAGGGGGAGTTAGGCCAATCAACTTATGATCATGCTTTTTCATTGATAATTGCTCTTGCACAATTGAAACACATAGTAAAGCATGATAGTAGTGCTTATGATCTAAGTAACTTGTATTTCTACAACCTTTCTTTACTTACCCTAACATTTTTTCTTCACTTTTGTGGGTGAACTTAAGCTAGTAAGCCCTTTTCTTTCATTTTCTTTTATAAAACAAACTATATACTTCATACCTTATATCTTCCAAGGGCTCATATTGAACTGATGAGCTCCTTTTATTTCTCTACCTACCTAATGATCTGCCAAGATTAAAGTGTTTGGTTAGATTTTATTCTCTAACTATAAACATGAAATTCCAAGCATGAAATAGCCATTATTAAGTAGTTTGACTATCATGGGTTGTGGCATGTATGACAAGCTACACACAACCATTATTTAAGATAGTAAAGTAAAAAGTAGTGGCACTTGGACTTGCACACTTTCATGATATTTTTTTTGTTTGGGGTTCATATATTTTCATATTTTTTTTGTATTTTTTTATCTTTTTTTTTTTCTTGTTCTTTGATATTTCTTTTAGGACATACCCTCTTTACAGTTTTTAATTTTAATATCGAAAACATTTGCAGAAAAGAAAGGTATGTACAATATTACAAGATTTAACTTCATCCAATTCAGAATTATGAATCCTATTACCATAGGACTCTAATAGATTTCATTCCTATTTACATATCTCTTGTAACTCATATTACTTTCCTAGAATAATCATGGAACTCAGTATCAATTATGAATGAGTATGACTAGTGCAGGTAGATTCCTGCACCGCTAAGAAGATTGTCTCAGATTTCCGAGAAGCCAAATATTCCACAAGGATGGTTGAAATCCTTGACTCTAAGTTTAATTGTTGATGAATTGAAGCAGGATAATCGGTGGCACACAATGAGGGAATGTTTTTCAATGTTAGGCTATGACTAAGGGAGATTCATGTGTATTATAACTGCTAGCGAAGTTTGTAATTTCAGATTCTAAGTCTATTCGTTCGAAAGGCATAAACAAGAAATGTTTGTAATTAGTGAAAATAGCTAGAGCCAAAAGGATATATATAATATAGATATAGGTAGGAGGAGGCTGGTAGAGAACCATTGATTGTATTTTTGTTTATGTAATCTAGTTATCACCTTAGCTCTGGGGCTGGACTCCTTTGTCATGTATATTTCCCGAATCAGCTAATACATGATAATTGTCGTGATTTACATACACAATGTCTAGTTTAGCTTTGATGTATCTTTTGGAGTGTTGATCTTTTTCTTTCCTTAGAAGTGTAATGAGCTAGTTAGCTAGGGCCCAGCCAACCTAGTTCGTTTACCCCTCTCACTTTCTTTATTCGAGAAGAAGGTGTGGATATTTCGTTTGCAGTTGTGTGATGTTATAATTTTAATTTTTATCTTTCAAGTTTTGATTTAAAATATATTTTGTACCTAATGTCTAAAACAGATCCATGATTTGAGAGTTAGCTATTTTTACTTTGTTTATGACATATCTTCCTTGCTTTTTTTTTTTATTCTCAATAATTGTTTTAACTCATTTTTTATCGGATTGTGTAGAGAACCCTCTCATGCACCAGTCCATGGTGTTGTGTGCACTTTGGTTTAATCATTATTTTGTAGTGAATAGTGAATCGTTTCTATGCATATTATTTCCAGTTATTATGCAAGTAAATGAATCATTAATTTAGTAACTACCTTTGGTATTCAAAGTACATCATTAAGAGGATCCGAAAGCAGTTTCATAAAATCATAATAAACATATTATACTTGCGAAGAGCATAAAAATCTTTGAATGGATTACTAAAACTAGATAACACATGCAAAACACTTAGACTACTGTTTGATTCATTTGAAGTGCTTTTATTTCATGAAGTTTATTTCCTTTGCAAGGTTTAATGAATTGAAGCATTTCCTTTTTCATAGATAATTTACTTTGAAATTTCATTCACAGTTGCACTTATTTTCCAACACATATTTTAGTTTTTTCGAAAGTAATTTGGAAACTAGGCGAAGGAGGTCGTGCTTCGATGCAAGAGCTAGTCTCTTGTCATAGAAATAGAGTTCTCTAAGCCCTTATGCTTACAACACCTCCACTAAGACATAATTCTTCAATAAGGAATTTCATATATACTTTTGCACAGAGATATTGTACCTTCACTAGTACAAGTAGATTGTAACAGTGTAAGGATAGGTTGCTTGTGTGGAAGGATGATCATAAGGAAGCCAAAATTTCGCAAGGGTCCACTTGTTAGATTGTTAGTCATCCATATGAGAGGAACATAACATTTAATTATAGCATTTAAGATTGTTTATTTTCTGTGGAATTTCTTTACTTTATTTACATCAAAATTGTCTTTTACATTCGAGTACTAGAGTTGCTTTGGTGTCAATTATCTTCCCGATCGATTTCTATCTGATTCTACAAAGCATTTCCTTTAATAAGTAGGATTATAGATAGGAAAAGTGCATACCATTTCTAGCATTACCTGTGCTTCGTCTCTAAGTTTACAAAACCCCCGAGTTGATAATTAAGTGTTGAGGAGTCGGTCAAGCGCAATTCCTACACCCAACATGGGTAATGGTTTTTTGGCATGTGATATTGAGAAGTGATGGCTCTGGCCCATGTTATTGTAACATACCCTATTTATAGATTGAGAAACTCGTAAATAAAGTGGATATAAATCTTCATGGATAAAAATATTTTTCCATGCTTTCTAAAATGAATATATGTCTAACTTATAATAATAATAATAATAATAATAAATTTAATTTCATAATTTTTTAAATTTTAGCAACATAAGATGTATTATGAAGTATATGTTTTGATTTTTATTATGGAATGATAATTATTAACATTTACTACTCATTTAATTTATATAATTGTGCTAGTATGTTAATTTCTATTAAAAATGTGGTATTTGTTTTTTTTTAATATTGATAATCTAAATACGTTTTAAATATTTGAAAGCTACTCTAATCCTACACATTTTCAATATATGAAAATACATTTTATAGTGAATTACTCATGTGTTTACCTCTTTTTTTAGTCATAAGGGAGTGACATAATTTATCTTACTTTGGTTATTGGATTTTTGTGTTTAAATATTTTTGGTATAGAGTTTTCTTCTTAAAATAACATGCACACATTTCTTTGTATGTTTTGAAGTGTAAAAATATTTTTGATTGTTTTTTTCTTCTTGCTTCGCCTTGTTTTTTTTTGTAATTTTAGATATATTTTCTTAATCTATTTTTAGCTATACAATATTGAACAACTAAAAGTTTATCCTCGAAGGCGAGAAAGAAAATTCATAGCTAAAAGATCATATTCCTTAGATGAAACTATTCTCCAAACAACTATAATTTTTTCTAGAGTACTATATGATTTAAAAGATTATTACTTTTCACTATATCATAGATTATGTATTTGATATATACAAATATATTTGCATGCTAGGCATGTCCACTATAGATTATATTCATTGTCATTTTGAGAAAAAAATTGTATTTATAAATAAAGTTATGTCTACAAAAAATATCAAAGGTTACATTGTCATTACCAATGGGTTGATGTTGTATTTCACATTAGTACCATACAACAAGAAACATCTCAACAAGACTACAAGCCACATAATAAGAACTTTTACCAATTTTTAAGCATAAGAACACTTACCCTATTATAAATATCACATTACCCACATAAAAAAGAATCATAACATTTAACTAAATTATAAATTTCTTATAAATTGTTATCCCCACTTTACCACGGAAATTTTTAACTAGAGTAAATAGCTCTTCTTAAAATACTATGGACCAATACCATGGCTTATAAATATCACATGTTCAATATGACATATGTTGATATGATCTTTTCTTTAATTAAACAATGTGACATCAATTATTTAAAACAACATAATTAACTTGGAGGTAAATCTTAACCCTTGATATGTGAACACTAGTATGACTATTCTAGCATATTCCATGGAGGCTAAATCTCTACCATTCACCTAATAATTATTAATAATTAAATTAACAGTGTGTGAAACTTATTCTCCTTTATATGGACAAGAAGATAGGGTTGCTACAAAATGAGGGATTATGTATTTTCCCTTTCCTAAAATAGTAAAATAAATCAAAATAGATACATCCCTTGAAAAATTCAAACTTCCCGACCATAGATAACAATAAAGTCATTACTTATTAGGATTAGATCCATATAAATTAGAATATATAACTAATTTCACCATCAATGACCTAATAATAATATGTGTATCTTTAGACTGAGCTTTATTTTTAGTAGTAGAAGATTTATGTTCCGTGTGTCTTTCCTTAGCTTGAACTAAATTTCTGAGTTGATTATCTTCATGGACAAGCTAATGAAACACTTTTCAAGACATGAGACAATGAGCAATCATTGTTGGTACCAATACATGTTCTTAATTTAGCCTCATTCAAATGGATGTTTCTTTTAGGACTGTCATTACAACAAGCAACATAAAAAAAAAAAATCCCAAATTATCTTGGAACTATGGACTATTTCATTTTGGCAAGGTTTTAGGATGAGCCTTGATATGGACAAACTCATGATTTCTAGGAGTAATTTATTGTCTGTTTCACCTTTCTTGGGAAATTTTCCTCTTAATTTGTTTAATATTAACTTTAGATTGAGGCTTTTGTTCATATTGATTTATTTATTTTACATGTACATGTTCTTCAGGTGCAATTTTGGGTCCAAGACTTACCCTAGAGGGTTTCACTTCTCTTTTATCCTTCAATTCTAATTTTAATTTCGTATCAAAAACAGTGGTACCATTGGTCATGCTTCTAGTTAAACGAACACGAGTAGGTTTGAGGGTTTCAATGTTATTTTCATTCGAAACACAAGTTTTTCTTAATGAAATGATTGTACATGATCATTCTATAATGAATGATGATATGCTAACTGAACAAGACTCTCTAATGAAGGGGTATGCAGACAAATACATGAGGAATTGGAATACTTGAGTAATTTTGATTTTTTGACACCATTTGAATCTAGGAAATGATCATATTCATCACCCGTCTATGCTGAATGGCGTCTAACTAGAATATAGATGAAACTATGATGAAAGAGTTATTTTTTAGAGTTCTAGCGATGTGATTGGTGTGTGCAAGACATTTTAGTTATGATTTTATACAGGTAAAAGGGAAAATTAAGTTTATGGAAGAGAAATTCCATTAACAACCTTTTATGATAAATAAACACCAAACTATGTCACCCTTTACAAGTAGCATACTAATGCAAAAAAAGAACTAAATTACGACATTTAGATTTCAAAGAGAAAATTGGCATACCTTTGACATGATATCCACAATCTTTACTAATGATAAGTTTCTTCGAGGGAATGTCACACATTACACAATTTTCAGACCATTTATCTCTCTCGAAGGGGATATGAGTAGTTTCTACAATGAAATCAATATCTATAACCTTCTCTCAATAACCCACTCAATCTTTCTTCAGACCAAAAGAAGAGGAAAAATCCTTGACAACTCCTTTAATATAACCTTGAAACAACTGAATTAAATCCCCCTAGCTCACTTGGTGGAACAAGTGTACATACTCATCATATGCCTCTACTATGTGAGCTTTAGTGGATTTAAACATGATAAGGGGTTCCATGGTTAGAATCCAAGAGGGTTTCAACTAGGAATTATCATGAAACGTAGAGGTAAAATGCATAATGAGATGGTCACCAAACCCTAACTTACATAGCAATGTAAAAAATATGAAAAACAACAATGAAACAGCAAGGTGTTGGTAACCTAGAAACCCCAAGGGGTAACTCGAACATTGACAGTCGTGAGGTATGGTATAGAGACATTAATGGTTGTCATATATGAGTGACCCTTAGCGGTGGATTTGATCAAATTAGTGCAAATCAAGATTAGCATCTCTGACGAGAATGCCAAATCACCCATGAAACCTAATACAAATCTCAAACCAATAACCCTTAGCATGAAAACCATCATAATGAAGATGACCATACACATTAATATAAACTCACAATAATAATAAATGAGTTGTCTAGTGAGTAATATATTTAAACCATGTCTTATATGATAATTAAATTCATACAAAGTCAAATCCAAACATGGAGATACACAAAAAATTTCACTACAAATAAAAATGATAGAAGATGAGGATATGAACAAAATAAATTTTAACTATCCGTTTAAAAGCACCGAGATATTATCCTCTAAATATTACCTCCCTCATGTATCTAATAAAAGATGCTTGATTAACTATTAAAGGAGTGTATTACAGTTTACCACAATGTCTACAGAAACAGATCCTCAGATGCTCTTCATGATGTTAGTGTTAGTATTTTCATACTACCATCAGTGATCAAAAATCCTCTTTTCATATCATATTAGGGTCCCATTTTCAAATTTTTATCATTCCACTAGGTTGTCAAGCAAAAATTTAGTCACTCAAGATTGAATTATGGTTTCCTTCACTCCTTTTAGAAATTTACTGCTTGCTCGCTCATTTCATCCTTGTTGAGTTTCCATTGTCCATAAAGTTAATGACATCATGCCATCACATCAGTCATGTCATATTGAAATTCAATCCTTCAAGGTCTCATTAGGTCTTTTAGGGTTTCCAAGGATCAAATAACATCTCTCACCATGTGAGGATGATTTTTAAAGAGAAATTCTGTTTTTTTATCATGTAATTTTATGTTCACTATATGTAATAAGTAATGTTCCTAAGTTGCAAATTCAATCTGTATAAGCCAACTTCATTAAAGAAAAGTCAAATTCAAAGAGTTCTCAAACACCATCAAAAGATCAATTTGTCAAAGGAAATAGTCAAGTGAAAGTGTAAATTTTCAAAGGGTTAAGTGAATGTCAAAGGGATTTTTATTTTTTTCCCAAGGGTGTCCAAATCATCATTTTCCACAAGCACTAAACCCTAATTTCCTCTCCCACACAACTAGGGTTGGTTGTAGAATCTGGGACATCTAAGCAGAGGAGTCCTAAGGTAGGTCATTTAAGCAAGTATGAGGTCATTTCAACTCATAAACATCATTTCTCCATCATGTTTCAAGAAGTCATTCCAAGGGACAGATCAGTTACCACACATAGGGCCAATTTTATTTCAAAGCAGTTTCCAAACAAACATAGATAAATTTTACAAAAGTCAGAGAGGTTCTGTATCGATCATAAGGAAATAATGAAGAACCTCCTTCTTTTCTTACACAAGTGTCATGGTTTTGGAGAAATGTCAAAAATACAGTTTCTACAAGAAGGTTGTTTCACTTGTGGAGCGACCTTGTGAAAATCAAATGTTCTCCTATATGAAGTGTCCAAATGACTTACTTTATGAGTCGAATGATAAAAAGCAAGAAATATATTTCCAATGAGAAATAATGAGCTCCATTGGGAGTTGAGGAAGACCTCCAAAAGTTTCTTGCAAGATCACACTTCATTTTTGCACCCTCATTGTGCACTTTTTGATAAGTCTTGGGAGAGTCAACGTTTGGAGGGTCTAATTAAGTCCATCTTGGAAACTGAAGTTATATTTGGAAACTATATAGGAAAATAATTCCAATGAGCTATTCTGGGATCAATTTTAACACTAGGAAGGTAGAAAAAATCACCCTGCAAGATGGAGGGTACGTTTGACACAAAGAGGGTGTCTTTGACGAGTTGCCCATTAAACGCGCTACACCTAGGGTGTTCTGCTCTCTTTTGGGGAATACGATGAGAAAACGACCAACATATTTGGATTCAAAGTGATGAAGACATGCATCTTGTGCATTTTCTAAGCATTTGGAGGAAAACTAGTCAGCCAAAAGGGTCAAAAACCACTAAAAAATCACATTTCTACCTCTTTTTTTGCCCTCGTCACTACACCTTTACTAGTCTTGGGAGATTGGAATTTTGACAAGGAAAATGACCTCCAAATTGAAACCTGAAGGCATATCTATAAATTATACTTAAAAGGATTTCCAATGAGTTATCTTGGAGAAACTTTTGACAACAGGAAGGGACCCAAAAGCAGCTTTGATGTTGGAGGCCGTGTTTGACAGTAAGAGGGTGCGTTTGACAAAGGAAGGGCGTGCTTGACATTATTCTCCAATTTTCACTATTTCTCTCCAAATTTTTGATCCCTTTCATTTCTCAGGAGCTTTAGATACACAATATTTTTTTGTAGTTCCCTTCCTTTCCACATTTCTAACATATATTTACAGGTTTTCATGGAGATTTAAATCTCCCACTTGAGGAATTATTTTTGTTTCTTCTTAAGGACTATCTTCATACAAATAATTCATCTCATTTTTGGCCCTCCATATTTTTTCATTTCATCTCCTCTGACAACAAGGATGAGATTATTTCATCGAAATTAAAGGTAGTTGTATTTCTACCTATTCGAACAACCAAACTATCCCACAAATCTCGTAGAGAACAAAAAAAAACTATGTAGTTATTATTGTCTCAATTTTTTATATCAACATATAACAACTTTACTACCACGTTATTAAATTTTTTTACATGCTTTGTCTCCGAGTCTCCTTCCTTCATTCTTAGGCTATATATATTTTTCCATAGGATCAATTTGTTCACCAGAGACTTATGTTGGAAGAAAGTCCCTAACTTGACCCACAAATCCTTCGCTATAGCTTCCCATGATACATTCAACAATACTAAATTTCATATACACAACGGTATTGTGGTCTTTTCCTTCCAATCCAACATCACCCAGTATTCTGCAAACATTTTCATTCGTTTGGTACTCAAATCTACCATGATCCACTCATTGTTATCCACCCAAATATCCTCCATATTGAGCTTCCAAAACTCCAAAATCTTCCCAATAAATTTCTCATTCTCTATCTTTCCACAACTTTCCATCTTCTTTCACTGAAAGAATCGATCTTGCAGATCTCCCACTTAACAGGGCTGACCACAATCCCTAGAAAAACACTTCAATAATAAAGTCATTCCCTTGAAGCCAGAACAAATCTGATACCAAATGTAGATTTTAACCGTGTATAAAAATTACCTACAAATGAATTCTTAAAATAGAAAATATACAATGAAGAGAACATAAAATAAATACTCATAGATTTTCTCGTGAGTTCAAAAACAGGGACTACCAGATTAATTATTTCATTATGTTCCTTTCAATGTTACAATACATATATATACATGTCAAAGAATTAATAAACCCCAATATATTAACCTTGGATTATAACATAACCATAGTTCCCTTGAGTGAATCTACAAAATACATTGGGCAGAAAACCATCAAGCGTAAAACCATGTGCAAAATCCATGCACAAAACCATGGGTAGGTCCTCTCACAATATTTGGGTCTTCCCCCCATCCTTGGTTCCACATATATATAGGTAAAAAATATCTCATCCACTACGCTGAACCCCATGCTGGGGGCTTAACCCCCTAATAGGAGGTGGCTTCCACACCCCTATGACACCCCTGCTGCACCTAGTGCAATGAACATGGGGGCCTACCATCCCCCACATGTGTGCCTAGTCATGGAAATAATATAACATACACCCAAAAAATTCAAGGGGTAACCTCCTTTTACAATGAATACAATGTAAAAGACAATACTTGATGATACTATTACTAGATCTCCTCTGTACGTATATAGGAGACAATGATATAATTACAATAAAATGGGACCATTAAGGGTACTAGCCTACATAATAATATAGAAATAGAAATGGAATTACAAAATATATCTTAATTAATAGGGGGATTTAGCGTTAACATGGGGTTTATATGGGGATTAGTAGGTCATATATGTTGAACTATAGTTTATCAATGCATTGGTTGTTACCATCTAGGCTTTACCTAGGAAAAGTGGATACCCATTAAATGTACATTCAATTTTTAAAATAATGAAGTTTTGTTTACTCCCAAGAATTAATTACTATAATGATGTCCTATAAAATTACTTGTAGAGTAACAATATATCTATTTTCAAGTTGAAGGATAGTATTTGTATGGGGCAACTATTTTCTTAAGTTCAATATTAGCTAGGTATCCTTGTCCATTACAGTAATTGTAGCTCACGAGTCTACTAAACTAGTCTATATCAAAAAATTTCTAATATACACATACGTGATTCCCTAGATCAAAATGCATTGGGGTGAAGACTTTTTGTAAAACTAGGTTAGCAAGCTTCCCCATAACATTAACTACAGGGGGTATTTTTTCTTTCTCTTAGGTTTCTTAATGCATATATCCCTAGTTTCTTTATTGTATAATAGTGCATATTTAATGGATTGAAGGGGTGGTATATTCAAACATACTTTTCAATTCTCCTAAAATATAATTCTTTTATTTTGTGTATGTCTTCTCTTTCTGTATCCTTTCATAATAATGTAGATCTTACTAAGAGGCCTAACTACCTCGTTTTATATTTTTAAAATATCTTGCTATGAATGTATTATTGGTCCTTTACACCTTTTATTAATGAATCATAGCCACTTCATGCTATGTTATGTGCCTTGGTATGCTTCCTTCAGCCTATGTAATGAAGGTAATTTTCTCGTTAGATTATTCTCTTCACAAATTCCATAGAAATCCACTATGATATTTTTTCATTCCTTATTCGCATGGAAAGTTTTAGGGGCTAATATTCATAGGTGGGCTAGTTTTCCATGGTTTTTCCAAATAAAAGATTCACCAACTTCCATAAAATAATTCGCCCAATTTTATAATATAAAACTATTTTACATTAAATAGCGCCAAAATAATATACAAATTAATATAAAAATATAATAAATTTTAATGTTTTTACAAATATATGCCCAAATATATTATAGTTTTTATATTAGAGACTAGCAAGATTCGTTGAGGTTTATAAACATTAAGATAAATTTCCATCCTTAAAATTTTCCCTATTTATTGGAATGTTTCTTTCTTCATTTGAGGAAGAAAATAAACAAGACTATAATAACATCCTCTTAATTCATCTTTATCTTCATGGTGTTCATCTACATATCCAATAAATGTAAAACATTTTTTCATTTATTCTAACAACCTTTGTATTTGATTTTTGCGAGATTTGTAGTGATAGTTTTGAATATTGTGGGGAATAATTTCTATTACCTTTGTTCTATAAACTTATAGAAAAAGATTATTTGTTGAACACTTTGTTTATGTCATCATAATCTAACTAGAAAATTTCTCCATTGGAAAGGAAGTTCAAAGCCTTAATTAACTCTTCACTCACACCCCTAAGAAGCACAAGTTTTGGGTATTCCTGATCTATCATGCAAATATATGTCCTATTCTAACTATGTTGATATATTTCTTCATAATATTCTAGGATTCACTCTCTCTTTGTATCATTCTAAAAAACTAATCTCTAGTTTCTCTAGAATTGCAATGATCCATGCATTTCTTTATGAAGGTTTGCTTCACTTGTTGGTGTACATGTGCATTACCTCCTACTATTTTTAGAAGTTACAACTTATAGTATGCCTATTTTTTGTATGAATTTTCATGTATGATGACATGTGGTAGTGATTAGGCATTGAATAGGTAGTGACATGAATATATCTTATCCATTACTCCACACATCCCTATCCATAACCTAGTTATTCATAATTACATAATTCCTTACTATTTCTAGGGACCTTCCTCATCCAAAACCTTAGACTCTTATCCTTTTATCATAAGAATACTTATTCTTTGACTTTTAGTTCTATTCTTGGAGCATTTCAGAGTTCCTGAGTTAAGAGTTTCAAGTGTGTGTTATTACTATAATTATCTCATATTTATGGCTCAACCTATCCTTATCCAACCTTATTATTGACCATAACTCTATTTTAGACGATAACACTCCACTTTTGGGCTATTTAATTTGATATCAGAGTTCCTTTTCTATTAGTTGTGCATGCACAAGGAACCATACCTAATGCACATTACTTCTCTCTATGGTTTTTCTATTTAATTGTACTCGAGTCAAGTAGTTGTTTAGTCCATTGGCAAGAAATTCAAAATGGTATTTCAGTCTCTTAGTCTATTTCATTGTTATTTTATTCTCTATTCACTCTTTTTTATGCAATTGTTAATGTAGTTGTCTTTTACAAAACTAGATCTTTTGATTCTTAAAATACAACAAGGTATCAAAGAATTTAAGGATTTTGTGAAAAATATACTCATATTATTGTATGGAATATATAATTGAACAACCCAAACAAAATGTATCAACTAATTATCATTATTATTCATACTCCGTTTAACTATTTGAGGGAAAGCCCTAAATAATTCTTCTAATATGAAGTAAGGAAATTTATAGTCATTATGCATACTAAAGAAAATATCAATTTATGTCTAGTGAAGGAAAGTACTTTAACAAAATGGATATGGATTATGTGACATCATGGTTGTACATTTATATAGTTTTTCTCTTCCATATTGATTATTATACAACTCCAAATGACACATGAGGTAGGTTATATGGGTTATTTGGAAATATGGATGGGTTGAGAGGACATAAATTGGAAAATGAATTCACATATTTGAGCCCATGAAACTTCAAAAACATACAATGCTTCTTCTCTAGTTCTAATATTATAATTCAATAGTTTAAGGTATGTGGCACTGTATAGAAAATATAAGAACCTTATCACATCAATATTTAAAATTCAAGACCTATGTATTCCATGTTTGTTTGTTCTTTCCACAGTACAAGAATTTATATGGGAAAAACCTACAAGATGCATTATAAAGATGAATTCATAGATTTAGTCATTCACTAGCAATATAAGATTATTAACATGGGGATATCAAGATACTCAATACCCATGTACCTATAATGCATGATGATAGCAAGAAGAACAAGTAGAAATCAAGGGATATTGATCACATAAATGGAGAAAGCATTGAATCTACTAAGGAGATTTTGATCACTAAGAGAGGAAACCCTCAGAAGGAGAGAAAAATGTGAAACTTTTTATAACAGTTTTTTTCATCCAAAGAATTCATATATATTAAATTCCATTGATCTTATGCATCAAGTACTTCAATAACACAACTTTTTATATTGGATATCGAATTGTGTGAACAAGATGATTAAAGACAACACAACCAAATATCAAGATAAGGGTGATTTTTTTAATATTATCACTTCGGTATTTGATATATTTATCTTAGAATTAGGTGTTTCTAATCATATTTTATTATTTTTCTTCCTTTATACCTTGTTTTAGACCTCCTATATTGATGGGAGACAAAACTACTATGAGAGTATTCCGATCAGGTTAAGAAAACATTGATTATAGAAGATTTAAGAATATGTTACATGTTATTAATCTCCTTGTGAATCTCATCTATATTTACTAAACCACACACTTAGGTAAAGCTAAGTGAGTTTAGTTCACACTTAGATTACAATTTTTTGGTAAAAATATACGAGGTGTGTCTCTAGGTTGATTCATGCAAGCTAGTTATGAAATGATATTTTGTTTTTTAATATATTTTAAAATGAATAATAATGCAACAATGAATATTGAATATCCTAGCTCACTTTAAATGTCAACCTATGTTTTGTGGAAATTTATGAGGTGTGATTCACTATGTACGCAAATAGAAAGATCTTAATTTGAAATTAAATAGAACTCTAAATAATTGCATAGGTGGAATGTTGGATTTTAACAAGTCATTTCTCTATGCATCATACCGTAAATCTTGTGATATTCATTGTAACTCCCTTCACAATGTACAAGTGTGGATAAATATATCAATTCATTTGTGAAGGAATAAAGAAATAGGTAGGGAAAATTTTAAGGATGAAACTTGATCTTAAATTTTAGAAATCATGGCGAATGTTATTAGTACCTAATATGTAAATTGTAAGATGTTTGAGAAAATTTTTATAAAGTTATTTTGATTTCTAATTATAATTTATATTATTGTATATACAATTTTTAGCCATTTTTTTGGTAAAATAATTTTGTACTCTAAAATTTGGGCTTATCATTTCTTAAAAAAATGGAAATTGGTGAATGTCTTTTTCGAGAAAAGCGTGAAAAATTAGCCAACGTGCAAATATTATCCCCTAAATTTTCCCATAAAAATAGGTTAATCCATTGTTGCGAGTAAGATACTAAATGAGGCTATTAGATATCCAATCCTTATAGCTTTTATAAATATTATATTTCTTATCAAACATGCTTCAAGTACTAGGATTATAAACTAAATCGTAGCAATTAAATGGAGGAAGTATAAATGACATAAGTTTTATTCAAAGACATGAAGAAAAATATATCAATTTTAGAAATAACATGAATTGACTAGTTATCTTAGTGTACTATAGGAATTAACAGTCATACCATAAAAGTATATAATCAATAATGAAATAGAATTGAAATATAAGAAAGAGATGCATATATGTGCTCTCGGATCTCTTGTTGAGTGGGACCTAATCAAGGATGCTATTGGAACCCTCGTTTAGATAAGAAAAACAAAAAATGCAAAAAAGTTATCTTATTCTCTTATTCAAAACATGTCATAATGATAGGGTAATGGGATTTATCCTTCTTCAACATGAGGTGTTGGTAGTACTAGATAAATGATAACATTCAAAAAGTATAAGTTCTCTAGTCTATCAACCTATCTTCATATGTATGATTGGAGGGAAAATCTAATTAAAATCCTAATCACTTCTTTGATTGATCGGTGTTATCCTTAAATCCTACATTATTTTTTGGCATCTCAACCTCCCTATGCAATTCAAATCCTCCAATTTAATAAAATAAGAAAATCATGTGCACACAAAAATCAAATATAAAAGTAACCTTAATAACCCATAAAAATATATATTTTCTATATGAGAGTGAAGTTTATGAGAAAGCTGTATCAAAATTTTCAATAAGATAGGAAAAATAATTCATAAAATAAAGGGCTAACAACTATGAATACCCTTTATTATATTCCCACTTCCTCATTCCTTTCTTTAATTACCCACCAATTGAAGCTAAGAGTCAAAATTCTATTGGCCATGCTTTTCATGTCATGTTGGCATGAAGGTGTTAAATAAAAATCCACACAATTGACACTAGATAGTAATATCCTTTGTGCACATGACCATGGTGTTAAAGCTCTTGTTAGTGTGGATTTCATATCGTTGACATGTTCCATTCACAGTGCTTGAGTGCACATGAAAAGTTCCTTACCAGTTTGTTAATTGTGGTTGATAAGTTTAATGTAATTAATTCTCAGAATTTTCCATGACATGAGAGCGTTATAAGTGAGATGATCATCCATATAGAGTGATTGGAAACAATATACATCATTGGAGGATACTAGTCCCTTTCTTAAATAAGGCTTTGTGATTGTGACACATACATGACATTAACATATCAAATTTGCAAAATGCAATTACATGCCTTCCCTTATGATTATATTTTCTCCCCTCTCCCATAGGGATTTTGAATAGATGTTTATTGGGTGTACTTTTAAGGCACTCCTTAATGTTAAGGTCATTAGTTAAAAAAATGTGTGTAGTCCCACCTAACTAACAAGAAAGAATATCTCCCATTGCAAAGCTTTGTGATCTAGATCAATCCTTGATCCAACTCCTGGGATTATTATGGGGTTTTTTCCACTTTTATTAAGGAGAATATATTTCAAAAACGTGAATAAATGCTATTAAAACAAGTGAATGGAGGTGATAGGGCTTACATCATAGGAGTTTTATTGAATACCTTATTTTATGTGCACTCTTTCTTCTCTCTCTATGTTTCTCAAGTGCACAATGATTTTACCATTGTTTTATTTGTTTGATGCTAAGAGTGTAAAAGAAGGTAGTTTCTTTTCTAAGAGTATAAATGGATAAGGCTTTCACCATTGGACCTAAAGTTTCATTCTATATTCAATGTATTTTTCATTGTGCCCTTCCCTTTAACTGAACTATGAGATTACTACTGACTTTGTAAATGTGGACCTTTTCTCATTGCAATACTTTTCACATGTAAGGTCACATGATATTTTTATATTAATAATAAGGGTGTAGCTCTAAGCTACAACAAAAGTAGTCTTCAAACAAGGATCATAAGGCTTTATACTTCTAATGATCATCAACACTTAATGAAGCCAAGGTTTCAACCAACATTTCAATTTTACATGCATGTTTTTGAATGAGAAGAATTCGAAATGATACTCATTAATGGGTGTGCCATATCAAGTGTTGTGTCTTGGGGACAAAATTCCTTTGTGGGATTGTTGAGAGAATCATAATATTCAACTTGTTGCACTAATGGGAAAAATCTTGTAATTTCAATTAATGCAAGTAGAATTGAACTCTTTACTCAAACTTAACGATACTTATGCCAAAACCATAAGTTAGTGGTTTTACCAAGAATTCAAGCCATGAATAATGTAATATATTCTAGCTCTATTACATGTTTATGCATAACCTAGCAATGAAAGAAACAAAACTATTTTAAAAGATAGGATTGCTTTTCATTTAGCAATTGAATGGAGCTTATTGCTATAATAACTAGATAGCTAACCTAACTTGTATAATGAATACTATATTAAGGGAATTCAAAATGCAAATGTAATCAATTATGGAGCTTCTTGGATGGGTTGATAGTTTCTCCACATTGACAAGACAACATTAATATTAATATTGGTTGTGAAGAGAAATAGAATCAAGAATCATATATCTTATTTATCCATAAGTAGGAATACAATACAAAATATTATGATCTAACATTATGAAAAAATATTTTCTGCATAATTCAATTGGTTTAACATATTCCCATGGTTATACAGAATTAAATGTTGACAATAAGAGAAAATTCCCACAATTTATAAATTAACATATTTAACTAAGAATACCCTCTAAATACCCCTATGAATATAGTATTTTATATTATATACAATATCAAATAACATAACAACACTACAAAAATAAATGGCATACCCTTCCTCCTATTAATTATTTTCACCATCAACTTCTATATCATTAAAATCTTTATATATTCCTTGTGTACTCACTCCTCTACACTATAAAAATATCTAATGTATTCTTCATGGATTTGGAGAAAAAATTTCTAGATGGCTTCCATCAATACTCATACTATGCACATGGTGGATTTATTTTCACACACATTAATAATATTCCCTTGATTGTTATTCACTTGACATTCTTCATGGTGGGGCGTTTCTTCCATGGATACACCTTCATATTAATATTTAGGACCGCTAGTTCAAAAAATTATTACATCCTATAGTATATTCATTACACCCTTAGGTTTGAAGTGCTCCTTAACAACCTTCTTATCCTCATTACATGAAAATTCAAAATGATTAATATTTAAATTCCATGAATCCTCACCTCTTTTTGATTATGCCCATATGAAAGAAAATTGCATGGATTTTTTTATAGCACTTAAGAAAATCATCCCATTTAAATGATTTTTCATACAATATCCATTTGCCAAGATACTCATTGAATGGTCTATTATAAATATTCATGTACCTCATAGCCTTATTTTAGATGAGTAGTAGATTTATGGCACCAATATTATTATTTAGCACCACATCTGTTATATTTGAAAATAGAATCACCTTGCATTAAATTATTAATTAGGTAACAATTACTTGTTCAAGTGATTCTCATTTAGTTGAGAAGTCTATGATAAAAAATAAAAATAAAAAATCATTTGTACTAGTCCACAATCATGCTTACCCTATCATCCACTTTATCAACCTTTCATAAAACAATTTCAACTCCATATGTCAAGGGATCAAATCCCAATCAATGGAGTCACTAAGTGAGTTCTTCAATTCAATAATATATCATGGCCAACATATTAGGGAATTGGTCTCTCTGAGTGGAGTCACTCTCTATTGTTTTATCATCCTCTTTATCAACCTTTCATAAAACAATTTCAACTCCACATGTCAAGGGATGGAATCCCAATCACTAGAGTCACTAAGTGAGCTCTTCATTTCAATAATATATCATGGCCAACATATTAGGGAATTGGTCTTTGTCCTTTAGTGGAGTCACTCTCTATTGTTTTATCATCCTCTTTATCAACCTTTCATAAAACAATTTCAACTCCATATGTCAAGGGATCAAATCCCAACCAGTAGAGTTAGTCACTAAGTGAGTTCTTCAATTGAATAATAAATTGTGGCCAACATATTATGGATTTGGTCTTTGTGCTTTAGTTGAAAAAGCAATAGTAAATCAAAGTTAATAGAGACATCGTAGTAAAATGTAGGAATTAAAATAAATAGGAAAACAAAAATCATGAGTTGAATTTATAAAAAGAAAAATCATGCAAACTTTTCTTTGTCTTCTTTTTAAAGGACAATGGGTAAACCAATTTGAAGATTGAGAAATGAAGAGTATATATATATTATAGTATATTATATATAAAACAATTATTCAATTAAATAAAAGAAACATTCTTTTATTTAGAAAGACCAATATATTCATTAAAAGAAAGCCTATATACACTATTGCAAAATTTCTGAAGATATCCTATAATGCTTTCATCATTAAAAACAAGTAATAAAAAATAGTTAACCATAATTAACTAAAAATAGTTAATAGACCAACGTAATTAATTTTTAAAATGTTCACTCATCTGTGGAAGAAATAAGAGATCTTTCGTGAAACAGAGAATAGGTCCATATATTCTTTAATTCCATATCTAATTTCTTAAAAGTTTGGTGTTTGTTGGTCCATCGTTAGATTCTGCCCAGTGATTCAAAGAAACTGAAAAAGCGAAACAGTGAATCGAAATTAAAGGAATGAAAAACGTGAAACTTATTTCAAATTTAAAAAATTTAAAAAACTCAGTGATTAAAAGAAACTCAAAAAGCCAAAGCGTAAAACGCAGTGATTAAATTCTCTATCATTTGTCTTTGTGGAAGAGACACGGATTTGTCTCTAAAACCGTTATTAAAAAAAGAGGCCAATGTATCCGTTGAGAGAAACCCTACATATATCTATCAAAGATTGCAGAAATTTCTCATTTACTTCCTCCTTCTCTGGTCTGGTCCGACGTGTCTATGTGTGGTATGTTTATGTATGTTTGGTTTGGTCTGGTATATGTGCTTGGGCATCTCAGTCTGTGTGCTTGCGGGTGTGCGTGTGCCATGTCTGTCATATGATGGAGTCATGTTGTGTAAGGAGCCAATTTCACGTACATTTCTGCTCTGTTTGTTTCTCTCTACTTTGATAGAAGCTATAGTTTTTTTTAATTCATTTCATCCATTACAATGTATTTCCATGTATATCAAAACTCTTTTTAATTCATTTCATCTATTGCAATGTATTCCTTTTATTTCGATGAAAATTGTTGAAGGGATTTATGTTGTATTTGCTCCTCTTCAATCCCTCTAATCTCTATTCTCAAATTCAGCCATCGCATTCATTTCCATTTTCTTTTTGTTAATTTCTTGTGCCCCGAAATCAGGGTTTCCTTTAATTTTTGAATGTATTTTCTGTTACTTTCTTTACCCACGTCATCATTCCATCCACTACTGTACCATGATATAGTTTCATGTAATTCCTTTATTTTTTAGTTTAGTTTCTTATGTCTGCATATATCAAATGGAAATTCGTAGTGAACGGATTAATTTCTGTCGTATTGTGAGCAGGCTATGGTTTACTCACTGCTCCTCCAGAATAACTCCAGGGCTTCAATTACTGGTACAATTCCTCTAATCTCTGAAACCTTGGTCTTTCTATTTCAGTTTTCTTTATACTAAAGTTTTCAGCCCTGTAATCACTGAAATCAAGAGTTCTATGATTTTTCTTTCTTTTAATTATTAAAATTGTTTTCTATTAGTTATCAAATTAATTTTCTAAAAGTATTTTCTATTGGTTATTAAATTATATCATAATTGAAGTTCCTTCTCATCCAATCACTATTCCATTCCATTCATATTATTACATCCAGCAGCGCTTATTAAATCATTATAGTTTCCCATATTCTATTCATATTATTACATCCACCCAACGATTATTAAATCACTATAGTTTCCCAATAATTGAATTTGGTGTATTTTCATTTGCATGTACCTTTAAACATTCCAATGTGTTCAATATTTTGTTCCACTAGCTCAATTTTTTTTAATGGTGTACCATAGTTTCTATGCAATTCCTTTATAATTTAGCTTTATTTAAAGTGGGTGCAGTTTGATATGAGTTATAAAAATCAGTTGCTGGCCCCGGAAATCCATTTTTGACGACGTCCCTTCTCTTATAATTTTTTTCAACAATGTAATTCTTTTGTAGTTTAGCTTTATTTACTCAGGGATGTAGTTTGGTGTGACATAAAAATTAGTTAGTGTAACTTGTGTTTTTCACGGCTGCCCTCTTATAATTAAATCAAATTTTTGGTTGGGTTGGATCTAATTTATGAAACAATGTGGTTTTATATTAAATGATTGTTGAACTTTTACATTCTGTAAATATATAGTTAATTAATATCTTATAAATTTCTGTTAAATTTTGGTTTATATATATGAAATATTTTGGTTAAGTTTAATTTTTAAGTAATGCTATATATTTTATTTTTTTAATTATTTTTTATTAATATTATTTAGTTTAATTTAAATGAAAAATAATTAGAAAATTAAATATACTATTAAATCTATATTATACTATTAATGAGTAATGGTGTATTTGTTTATTTAAGAACATAAAAAAGTTTTGTTCTAAAATATATAAATTTAAATTATAAAATAAAATTGTAAGTAAATGTTTTTTAACACTTATTAATTGTCTGGACTACAACATGTATATAGATAAATTCTTATATATTTAGTAGAATGTACTAGCCTAGGGTAGGCTAAGGTAGGCTAGGCTAGAGTACACTAGGTTAGACTAGGCTATCATAGAGTAGGATAGGCTAGAGTATGCTAGGCTAGGGTAGGGTAGGTTAGAGTAGAATATGATAGGCTATAGTAGAGTAAGATTGGGTAGGCTAGGCTAGAGTAAAGTGGGCTAGGCTAAGCTAGAGTAGGCTAGGCTAGGCTAGAGTAGACTAGGTTAGACTAGGCTAGAATAGAGTATGATAGGCTAGGCTCTGTTGTGCTAGACTAGGCTAGGCTATGGTAGAGTAGGCTAGGCTAGTGTAGAGTATATTATGCTAGGTTAGTCTAGAGTAGACTAGGCTAGGCTAGGCTAGGCTAGGCTATGCTAGCCTAGAGTAGACTAGGCTAGGCTAGGCTAGACTAGGCTACTCTATCCTAGAGTAGATTAGGCTAGAGTAGGATAGTCAACTAGAGTGAGCTAAGCTAAGCTAGGGTAGAGTAGCCTAGGCTAGGCTTGAGTAAGATAGGTTAGGCTAGAGTAGAGTAAGCTAGGCTAGGATAGGTTAGAGTAAGCTAGGCTAGTATATGTTAGAGTAGAGTAGGTTAGGATAGGCTAGAGTAGTCTAGGCCAGGCTAGAGTAGCCTACTTTAGGCTAGAGTAGGCTAAGTTAGGCTAGAGTAGGGTAGAGTAGAGTAGGCTAGAGTAAGCTAGGCTAGGCTAGAGTAGGCTAGAGTGGAGTAGGTTAGGCTAGAGTAGGCTAGAGTAGAGTAGGCTAAGTTAGAGTAGAGTAGAGTAGAGTATGCTAGAGAATGTTAGGGTAGAGTATAGTAGGCTAGGCTATGCTAGAGTAGAGTAGAGTAGGAGAGAGTAGGCTAGGCTAGGCTAGGTTAGAGTAAGGTAGAGTAGGATAGGCTAGGCTAAAGTAGAGTAGGCTAGGTTAGAGTAGAGTAGAGTAGGCTAAGCTAGGATAGGATAGGCTAGGCTAGGCTAGGCTAGGCTATGCTAGAGTAGAGTAGAGTAGGATAGGTTAGGCTAGGCTAGAGTAGGCTAGGCTAGGCTAGAGTAGAGTAGAGTAGGCTAGGTTAGACTAGAGTAGGCTAGAGTAGGCTAGGATATAATAGGATATGATAGGCTAGGTTAGGCTAGAGTGGAGTAGAGTAGGCTAGGTTACAGTAGAGTAAAGTAGGATATGATAGGCTAGGCTAGAGTAGGCTAGGATATGATAGAGTAGGCTAGGCTAGCTTAGGGTAGGATAGCCTAATGTAGGCAAAGATAGGCTAGAGTAGCCTAATAGGTCAAAGTAGGGTAGGCTAAGATAGCCTAGACTAGAGTAGGTTAGACTAGAATAGGATAGGTAGGCTTGAGTAAGCTCATCTAAGCTTGTGTACTCACTCCTCTTGGCTAGCCTAGAGTAGGCTAGACTATGCTAGAGTAGGATAGAGTAGGCTAGGCTAGGCTACAATAGACTAGAGTAGAGTTGACTAGAGTACACTAGGCTAGGCTAGGCTGGACTAGATTAAGGCTACAATAGGCTAGAGTAGGCTAGGCTAGAGTAGAGTAGGCTAAGGTAGAATAGAGTAAGCTAGGGGAGAGTAGGCTAGGGGAGAGTAGGCTAGGATAGGCGAGAGTAGGCGAGAGTAGGCTACAATAGGCTAGAGTAGGCTAGGCTAGAGTAGAGTAGGCTAAGTTAGAGTAGAGTAAGCTAGGCAAGAGTAGGCTAGGCGAGAGTAAGCTAGGCTAGGCTAGAGTAGGGTATAGTAGAGTAGAGTACAGTACAGTAAGCTAGGCTATAGGAGAGTAGAATAGAATAGAGTAGGCTAAAGTAGGTTAGGTGAGGCTAGAGTAGGCTATCCTAGGCTAGAGTAAGGTTAGAGTAGACAAGAGTAGTATAAAGTAGGCTAAGGTAGGGTAGGCTAGAGTAAGGATAGAATTGGATAGAGTAGTATAAAGTAGGCTAAGGTAGCTTAGGATAGAGTAAGGCTAGGCTAGACTATGCTAGGCTAGGCTAAGTAGGCTAAGCTAGGCTAGGCTAAACTAAGGATAGAGTTGGCTAGAGTACGATAAAGGAGGGTAAGGTAGGTTAGGCTACCTTAAGCTAAAGTAAAGTAGGCTAAGTTAGGCTAGGATAGAGTAGGTCATATTAGAATATGCTAGCCTAGAGTAGGCTAAGGTAGGCTAAGTTAGGCTAGGATAGAGTATGTTATATTAGAATATGCTAGCCTAGAGTAGGCTAAGTTAAACTAGAGTAGGCTAGAGTAGGCTAACGTAGGCTAGAGTAGGTTAGAGTATAATAGGTTGGGCTAGGGTAGGCTAGGCTAGA
>APFE030512318.1:0-16991 GCA_000404065.3 Pinus taeda
GGTGAGAAACGCTGCACCTGCCAACCCTGTACAACGAAGTTATGAACTAGGTGATGGATGATCATTGATATGTAGGCATTGATGAGTTTAAAGGAATTATCGCAGGCAATGCTGAATTATCGTTCACCTCCGCACACTCTGATATGTTCAGACTCTTGGCTCTCATGAATGCCAGAGTTATAGTGGAAGAGTCTCGAGGCAGGGTTTGTTCTGGTGTCTATTTTGTTACGTTGGGTGGAGGTAACGAAGCTGGGCTCGTACTTTGTTACTCCGGAGAAGTCGCCTCAGTCAGTTTCCTGGACACTCTCTGCTGCTTTGGGTTCTCGTCAGTTTATATGCTTGGTCGGCCTACGCCCTGCTTCTCTAGTTGCTCGATCTGGTATCCACAAAGGTGCTGTTGTTGTTGTCATGCCTCGACTCTGCCACAGGATGATAAGTCGAAGAGGCGCCCCTCGGAGGGTGCCCTCCAGCCCTTCATCCTTCTCTCCCTCCAGTGACTTCATTTCTCGCGGGAGAGGATGTATTCTGAGGCCTAGTCAATTCCTTGATTCCAATTCTCTAGGCTCCTTATCCTCACCCTCTTTTGGCTCTACAATCTTCACTTTTAACTGCACTTTGAACCGTCCCAGGATCATTGCTCATGTCTTGGTGCTCTTTCTCGAAGAAGCACAGGAAGGGGTAGAGTCCAGCTCTCCTCAGGAGGACCCAGTCGTTGTGCCGAATCATGGCTCTCCACGAGCGATGGCGATCCCAGCGAGTAATGTCAATGATACAGTGTTGGAGCCAACTGCCCCAGGTTCGAATGTGAATGATGATGCTCAATCTCAGGACCTGTCTGACGTGGGATGGTGCAGAATCGTGGAGGAGCCCCCAAACACCTAATTCATGCTCGACGGCTATGTTTTAGGTTATGCGGCCCAGTATAGAGGGCTTTTTGCTACAGTTGAAAAGTTTTGTAATAGTTGCTAAGCCAAGGTTCAATTCACATGTTTTTTTGGAATGCATGTAAGCGCAGTAAGGCTAAGATGGGACTGCAACCTCTCTGTCTATGCTTGTAAGGATCCCCTGCGTGGGACTGCAAACTCTATATCTATTCTTAGTCTTGTTCAAACTCTCTGTCTTGGACAATTTTCTCTTTCAATCTGCCTTTCCTTCTGAGCAGTTGTTTCTTACGATAGTCATGATGTAACTATACACCTTTTATGTGAATAATAGAATAGTCTTACTTAGAAAAAAAAAATTAAAGTTCAACAAAATAGGCATAGTTATTAATGTGACTGCTGGTAGATATAAGCTTATAGAGATATATCAACCACATTAATAAATGTGGTTGTGCTAGTTATGTTAAAAGATAAAACAAACTTAAAAAAATTAAATTTATTTATAAATTGAACATATATATTTGACCTCTAATTAAAAAAAAATAATTGGTTACATACAATTTTGTATCACACAAAAAATTTATAAACATAAAATTATTATTAAAATTGTTATACCTTAAAATGTAAATCTTAAATAAATAAAAAATAAAAATGAAAACAATTTTAATTTTAAAAAATATTATAATAATTCGAACATCTCAAATATTGAGAAAAAAATTTGTTCACATGCAATTTTCTATAATACAAAAAAAAAAATATAATATGAATTATATTATTAAAAATATACATCAAAATTTAATCTCTAAATAAATTTAGAATCAGAAATAAAAATAAAAATCTAAATTTGTATTTTAAAATTTTGTAGCCATTGTTCGTATATTACTCATATTCGTTTGCAACACTTTAAATTTTAAATTCTTACATGGTAACACGTAGAAAATGGATTCAAACATTTTTATAGTGATTAGAAACTCTATTATAACAACGTGTATGGTAAAAGAAATAATTCTCTTTGTCGTTCTCTGAAAGAAAATATATATATTAAAATACAATATATTTCTTCTCAGGCCTCAGGTGTTAATGGTTCTTCAATCAAAATATATATCTATATATACGAAATTATTTATAATCTCACCAATGTTATATTTATATAATCAGAATGACAGCACAACGTGGAGTGGTTCCCTACTCGACATTTAAGCCCTAGTTCTTCCGACCAACATAAACCCAAACTCAACTCAAACACATACAAAAATTATGTTTATCAATTTTAACACATGACATACCAGTCTGATTTACTCCACTATCGTATGCAGATTGGGTTCAAAGGCAAATTTACTGACTGTGGAGTTACGGAGTGAAAACCAACTGGGAGTTGCTGGAAGCCAAGTCCAGGAGCCATCACCTAGATTATAAACAAGTATGTCATCTATATCCTTCCGCCGCCGGACCACGTTCGTTTCTCTTTCTGTAATGGGCATGTTATCTCCCATGAAGCACACATAATCGCCTACCCCAATGCAGATAAGACACCATGGTGTTGCCCAGATTCTAGTCTTCAACTGATAAAACACAGATGGAGGCATGGTTGCAATCTTCTTCCATGTCCAAGCCGATGAGTCTGAAGTGGGTTCATCTCTTTGGAACTCCAATATCATCATCTGCACTACCAGCTTTCCCATTGCCTGCTCGCGCTCCACATCTACTTCCACGGCGAGTAGCAGACGTGACCCGCAGGTAAGAAGATGTTCCCAAAAAATGAAACGCCAAAAAGCCGAATCAAGAAACGACGGAAACGGTGCAATAAGCAGTGACAGTGACGCTTCTGCGGTTGAGTCCTTTGGAATGGTGAAACTCACAACGCCCATACCAGTTACCAGGTCGAGGAGTCTCTTCCCCACAAAATAGAATGAACCGTTGCAGTAAAACAGATGTCTGGGGGTCAGGTAGGCTCGGCCATAACGCCTGTCAGGCAACCTTATAGTTTCAAGCAAGGATCCCGCCACTTTCCATACCCTTTCAGAAGAATCGTAGAATTCTACCAACTGGTGCAGGGGATAACCTCCCGGTCCCGACCACCCTAATGCAATAACTCTGTAAGAATCATCCATTTTATTGCTATTATTGTTACCCACCACGATGCATCTGTCAATTAGCTTAAATATCGCGGACATCCCTGGAAGTTTGACGGACGATGCTGTGTAGGGATTGCATACATTTGCCAAATTGCATGGATTATCTTGATCCCTGTGGTCAGTGATGGGGTAGTCCAACAACACAAGGCCAGCTGCCGACCCTCTACATATCACATCTCCAGTTATTTCATGTGGTGCTAAATGTGGAGACTCTGGAATGAATGAGAGAGAGAAGTAGGGTTTCCAGGTGCGTGAGTAGAAGCAGAAAGCAATACAAGGTTGCCTGGGGTTTGCAACGGTTAGTGCCAACAATGGCTTCTTGTTGGTAGGTGCATTACTCCACAGTCTAGTTATGAAATAGTTGGATGAAAGGATGGCGTTCCATTGCCGGTTAACAATGCTGTATCTTTGCTTGAAATCTATAGGGAGCCACGCCAATATTTGCACTTGCAAATCCTCTGGCAATTGCTCCCATAAGGAGTTCCTGACCTTGAGCTGGCCTTCATAGACCTCTCCCAGGTACATTTTTTCCAACTGAACACAAAAACATCGACAAAAGCCATGAGTGAGCCATTGTTGAACGGGATGGATCTTAAAATACACAATAGTGGATTATATTGATCGTCGTACCCCTTGTCAAAGTTGTTAGACCACGCCTTTAGACCCATATTGCCAATCTCTTATTTTGACCTATTTCTGAATATTTTCAAAATTAGCAATCAAATTAAATTTAACTGCCTTTTACATTCTTTCAACTTTGTAAGGAGTTAAACTCAGCAATACTTTAGATTTGCCCTAATTTTGTAGTTTTTTAAGAATGGTTATGGGAATTATAGGTATAAATTGGAAATTTTTATTTAGTTAATTTTAATCAAAATCGAGTATAGATTTTTAAAATTGTGCATTTAAGTTGTTTAATTTCTAGAATTTGATATCTCAGGGAATTTTTAAGGTATTGAATCTATTTATGTATTAAAAAATGTATCTTAAATAATAAAAAATTGCATTCTATATTGAAATTGGTTTGTCAATTGGAATGCAAAAGTATATTTCATTTATGAGTTAGAATGCCGCCAAATCTAACTTATAGACAAAGATCATTTTTTTTTGTTAATTAACCAAAATCACTAGATTTTTAAAAACTTGACTTTAAATTGTTTAATCTATAAAATTCAAGTGTCCCAAGAGTTTCTCATGGTGCTTAATCCATTTACGCATTCAAAAATGCATTTTAAATAACAAAAATTTTGCTGGATTCAAATAAAAATTCTTTCTTCTATAAGTTGGACTAAACCTTAAATAATGACATAATTATTGAAAAATACAAACCAAACACTTAAATAATAATAAAAACTAATAATTTGACTTATATTTTTTTGATAAATAATTATAATAATAATTTTTTTATTAATTATAACATTCAAAATTTTAAAAATAATTAAATTATTTATTAATTCTAATATTCACATTTATGGGAAAAGGGTTCTAATATGTTTTTATATTTTGAATAATAAAATTATGTGAGTGAGTGAAATTTAACAAAGGGAATATATTCTTTGTAGTCTTTATTTACATAAAAGTATTAGATGAAATGAGTCTTAATCTTGTTAGTTAATTAAAGTTTTTTTATTTAGTTGAGAGGTTTATTTAAAGCCTAGTATGATTGAGCTGAGAGATTCATTCTACAGCCCATTATAATGTGTAAAGTTGTTTGTCCATCATCAAAGTTGAAATTTTATTTATGTTGACCAAAATAAAATAAAAAATAAAAAATTATGCAAAACATTTAAATAATCTGGGTTCATAAAAAGTTTTGCACGTGAAGAAATTAAATCCTTCTCAGCTCAAGTTAATTTCATATTTAAAATGAATCTAGTCTAATTATTTTATTTCAATAGTAATATAATCCAATTATCCACATTCAACTCAGAATGTGTAAAAAATCCACAAAAACTTCAATACAAATTTGCCTATGCTAGTTTCATGGTAGTAGTTTCAGAACATGAATTATAGATTTCCCATATTTGAAATTCAGTGACAGAGGTTATCGAGTCGTTAGGATATGTGACGACCATTAATCTCCACAAAATCAAATAGAGCCTTCAATATACAAATATCACTATACTAATATCTCATTGGTTATTTGACCTTAATTCCTATCTACGGAAAAACCATTAAATGCATGCAATAGCTCAATAAGCTAGAAAAAAAATCAGGAAACTAAGTATGCAATTCAAAGAGGAAGAACTTTGCCAATAAAAATATGATTTATCTTACAAAACCTAAAAGGCAAAAATAATATTCAACTAGCTCATGATAGGAGTTTATTATGTGTTAATGGGAAAGTTATAGTCTTTCTAGTTAAACTACATGCTCCTCAACAAAATTTGGGCAACATTTTTTTTCTAACTCAACCAAAGAACCCTTTCTCAGTCTTCAACATCTAACATATAAGAAGTAAGGCCAGCCAAGGGATAGTTGGAAGGTCAAGAGTCCCTAATCTTTATCTTCCCCCAATTCCATTTCTCATCCTTTTCTTAAATTTTATTTTCTACATACACGAAAAGGTCTATAAAAGCTTTTAGGACATTCTTTTTCTTATGCCAACGTTTCAAATCCCAAATGGGATCCATCATTAGGACTTATGAATGATGATAAAAAAAGAGCTGCTTTAGAAAGAAATAAATACTATTGAGGATAAATTTTCAAGGATCAGCACAATGTCGGCTGGAATATATATATATTTATTTATTTTATTTTATTTAATAAATTCCTTTATTTTATTATTACTTTTGAGTCTTATTATAAGTAAAAATAAAAATAAAAGGAATTTTATTAAAATTAAATTAAATTAATAAAATTAATAAATAAATATATATTCCAGCCGACATTGTGCTGATCCTTGAAAATTTATCCTCAATAGTATTTATTTCTTTCTAAAGCAGCTCTTCTTTTATCATCATTCATAAGTCCTGATGATGGATCCCATTTGGGATTTGAAACGTTGGCATAAAAATGTTCATACTGTGGATTCTCCGGTAACTGATTCAAAAGATGCAAACCGCAGATCTCTTAAATCCAGATTCTTTTTCTTTTCAAACAATTAATGGCCTCACCCTTACTCTTATGATATATCATAATGTTTCGATTAAATGCACGGTTATATATTGATCATCATAGAAGGGACCCTTCAAGCCAAAAAGTTAGTCTCTTCTATCATCCATTGTGTCAAACCTTTCTAATGTTGATTATTGTAGAGCTTGCTTCATGCCCAATTTTTATTATTTGGATCCTAATTAGATCACACCTCTCCATTCGAAGAATTTTTGTCCCCAAAAGTTGTCAAGGATAGATGTGGTAACTTGCTTGCAATTTGGTTTTTCTCACTCTGTTTTTTCTTCCTTATAGACTATCCTTTAAGAGCAATCTACAACATTTCTCATTCCTTACACTGGAAAATTGTGCCTTCCTTTAAATATTTTGAATTGTGCAATGAAAATTATTCAACAATAGGAAGAACCTAATTTTCACCCTCCTCATCGTTGAAACCTACTACTTTTGCATAGGCATAGTCATGCCTTTAAACCAAGCCCCTCAATTCTCTACATTGCATGATAGGCTAATCTATGCAATGGGTGCATGTTGTTTTTAATGTTTTTTAAGGATATTTCAATCGGTTACTAAAACATTGGGAGATAACCAAGTAGTTAAACCCTTATATATAAGAAGTATTGTATGCCAAAAATCAACTAGAACAATGACACATATCAATAGAATGAATAACTCCCATCAGTAAAAACCTAGGGGAAAGCTAAGTTGAGTGAAGAAGTGGGCCAAGGATTTGGAGAGATTTTGAATAAAAGGAATTTTTCCTTTGATATATTCATTAATGTACCTTCTAGAGACAACCTATAAATCCTATTGAGCAACACATTTCCCATGATGCACTCTTAGTTTTAGTGAGGAAGGATGTGTTAGTTATCTCCCAAGACACAAAATAATACAACATAGTCATGGAAAGACAATTAGCCAGAGGAGACAAAATGATTGGCGCATCACACTGTGAAGCATAGGTGGCATACCTTCACAACATCATGGTGTTATCAACTGGAGATTCAATCAAGGTTTAACAGATGTTTGCCTCATTCATTAGAGTTTCAAAATATTTCCCCTTATTATATTTGTAAATCATAGGAAGATGAAGAGTTGTAACTGAACTTAGACATGTTTAACAATCACAGGAAGTAGTTACTAACTTAATCTATAAATGTTGTAAAACTCACAGTAAAAAAAGTTGCAATTTTTAAATTTTGTTGATATAACTTGTAGACCAAAGATTCGAAGTTGGTAACTTAACATTTCCTTGTCTAATGAATATAGAGAAGCCTTGAAATCCATTGTTCAAGCATCATTCCACATATATGGTGTTTTTGTTTCTAACTATTCTTAAGAAATTCATTTATATATGTATCTATGAGATGTATTACTTCTAATTCCTAGATTAATTTGTGAATGGGTTTGTAATTTCTCTTTTTTTGCTAATGTAAGAGTCGTGCCTTCTATTCAAAATGTCCAAAGGGTAAAATTACATAAAATACAAACAACCACAGGCTAAACCTTTTAACCCTAGGTAAAGGCCTCACCAAAATAAAAAACCTGCCAACTAGGGCCTAAAGACCCAAACAACAGACCCGAAGTAACTCAAAACCAAAATAAACAATGCTTAAATGGAAAAGAGACCCGTACCCACCAACATGCATGATAAAAGACCCGGTGCCACCAATATGCACGTTGTTCCATGACCGTTGATTCTCCTCGCCAAATCCAATGGTAGAGGATCATATCACATGAACCAAAAGCACAAAGAATTACCATGCGATCACCTTGTGACCACCACACGATTAAAGACCCGGACCCACCAACATGCACATTGTTCCCTGACCATTGATTCTCCTCGCCTGATCCAACGAGGGAGGATCATATCGCATGAACCAAAATCACAAAGAATTACCACATGATGAGGGCGGTATTCTCTCCCCAACCTTGGCTATGTGTTGCCTGGTGAGTGGAATCGCTCCTAACTTTGAAAAAACCACTCCCGGCTTTAAGGGCATGTGATATACCAAAAACCACCCCAAGGGAGGTATTGACACCACGGGAAGTAATGCTAGGGTTTTGAGTCTACTCCCAACTCCCTAGGTGCTTGAACCAAAAGAAGATGAAACTCTTCCTACCATTCTTGATGTTCTTCGTCCGGTCATCCGAGAACCCTTGTCTGCTGAGCCACTTCCACCTCATACTTCTGGGTTTGCGCTTACTTGAGCTAAGGAGGCAGACAAAGACCTGCATCCCAATTATAACCTCACTTCTAAAATAACACTTCATATTGAATCCGAATCAACTAGACCCCATCTCTGTGACTCTGTTTCGAAATAATGTTTTGTCCTCATCTGCTTAATTGAGACAATTCTCCCTCAATCTATTTTGAGGTGTCTCTTGCCACCTCAACTTGACTCTACTTTTGGTGCAGAGCACCCCTTGATTGGCTAGAATTTCTACCAATTTGTTTTCCGTCCTTCACACATGAGTAAAGCTCATGGTAAACAAGCACAGAAGGTGAAACTGAATCCTTTGAAAGACCTGAAGTAGCCTCCAGTGTCTTGAGACTTTTTCTGGCTCCATGCCACAGTAGATTCTCTTGACCGAGTTAATGATTAACTCAGAATCAGCTTCAATTATTATATTTTGGAGATTGTCCTGCTTCAAGAGTTCTGAACATTGCTCAAGTGCCATTAATTCCACCATATTGTTTGTAGATCTTCCCAAATGGAAATGAAAAATAAAAAGGATGCAGCCATTTTAAGGCCCCATCAATGTTGCATTTCAAAAAACCCTGAGGAGGAGGATGCCAGTAGTCCATCTTATTGACCAGTTTCTGCACCTTCCTATCCAAGCCCTGTGGTATAAGCCCCTGCATACCCAACTGAAGAAGTATCTACATTTCAACTTCTAAAGGTGGATTCTTTGGGGAAGTTTTCACTAAGGTTCCCACCATCTCCTTAAGCTGTCTTAAGATCTACGCAATAATGTGCTGGGAGGAACTTTTTTCATTTTTGAAGATTTTGTAGTTCCTTTTTTTCCAGACATTCCATATTATGAAGCTTGGAGTTAAAGTCCAAGCTAAGCCAAGAATTTCATAATCAGAGAAGTTTCTTCTCCATTTATTAAGGGTATTGATAATGCTTCCTTTGTCCCTCTTTATATGTTTGAATATTGTGGCAAAAGTATCCCACAACCTGGAGGTGAAAATGCAATTATTAGTAATGTGCTCCATCATTTCCTCTTGGTCTTCACAAAGCTAGCATCTAGAAGGTCCTAGAACACCCCTCTTTTGAATATTTTCCCAAGTCAGAATTTTCTTATGATGTACCAGCCACATGAAGAGTTTGATTTTCATCCATCCTTAATGCCTCCATAGGTTCTGCCAAACCCTATTCGGTTCATTGGAATCTAGCTCCAGGGTTATGCGCTTTACCTCCCTAAGATTGAAGGTATCTTCATTATTGTTGCCTCATCTAAGTTGGTCATGTCCCTCAAAGACCAGAATTTTCCTTTGGTCCAACATTGTCAGAAGTGCATCAGCTTTTGCTTTCAAGGGGTTATCATCCCTGTATTCCATATTCTTCCAGGTTGTCCATTTTCCTTCACTATTGGTTTAATCCCAAAAATATTTTACCCTAAGTAACCCTTTGGTATTAGTTTCTTTCTTGAGGTCCAAAAAGTCCTCTCTTAGCAGTGTAGGTTCTTGTTGCCATTTATCCTCCCAAAACAAAGCAAGATCTCCCTCTCTGATTTCCCAGAAGCTATTTTTTTGCGCTAAGCCTCTATTCTCCCACGCTTTATTCTAGATGTAGGAGCCTTTTATGATGCCAGTCATCCTTATGTGATCATTATCTTGCCAATTGTTGGCGTATTTTTCTTTCCAAATACGAGCCCACTAAGCCTTTGGATCTTTTACCCAACGCCACCATAATTTTGCCCCTAAAACTTTGCTTAGCACTTCCAGATCATCCAGTCTAAGACCTTTGTGTTTTTTAGGTTTGCAAATCCTATCCCAGGCTACCAAGACCCATTTCTTTCTCTCCTCCCCCTTACCCCAAAGAAATTCTCTTTGAATGGTTCTAAATTTTTGCAATACTACTTTTGGAGTAGGAAGGGCTGAAAGCATGTAGACGGGGATTGATCGAATTACAGCTTTTGTAAGCACCAACCAACCTGCCAAGTTTAAAGATCTAATAGTCCATTTCCAGGTTTTATCCTGCATCTTGTTAATCACCAGCTCCCAAATGCTCTTGTGCAAAGGTTTATGAATTAGAGGAACTCCCAAGTATTTAGAAGGAAGGACATCCCTTTGAAAGCCCAAAATTCTAGAGATATTCCTTTGGATAGCAATATTAGTGTTAAAGAATAAAATCTTAGATTTGGAGAGATTTACCTCCATACCTGTAGCCATGGCAAAATCACTCAAGATTTGTTTATAAGCTAGTGCTTCTTTTACTGTAGGGATGCCCTGCAGCATGGTGTCATCAACAAATTGTTGATGGGTCAAAGCTTGTCCAGTCTTAGAGAGTTGGAGACCCTTGATGTTACCCACTTCTTTAGCATGTTTGATAGATCTACCAAGTCCTTCCATCATGAGGATAAAGAGAACAGCGGATCTCCTTGCCTGAGGCCTCTTGAAGGAGTAAAATTCTTGGATGGAGAACCATTCACTAGAATTGAAAAGCTAGAAGAAGCTACCAGGGCCATAACCCATCTTACCCATATAGGTCCAATTCAACTTATCATAAGCTTTGGCTAGGTCAAATTACATAATCATTCCAGCCTTCTTATTGCTTAACAATGAATGAACCACCTCATGCACTTGAATGATGTTATTGAGAATTTGTCTACCCTCCACATTTCCTGATTGCTCCACAAAAACTAGAGTAGGAAGAAAGGGTTTGAGTCTATTGGCAATAAATTTAGATATTATCTTGTACACCACATTGCACAAAGCTAGAGGTCTAAATCTGTCTAGAGTCTGAGAAATGTCTTGTTTGGGGATCAAAGAAATGAAGGAAGTATTGAGCACCTTCAAAAGGGTTATATTCATCCTGGAGTCCTCCACTACATTCAGACTATCTTGCTTGACAATATTCCAACAAGCTCTAAAGAAATCCACATTGAAACCATTAGGGCCTAGCACTTTACAATTTTGCATTTCTTTGATGACCTCACTAACCTCCTCTTCAGTCACTAGAGTATTGATATTGAAATTATCTTCTCTTGTTACTAGCTTAAGTATGTACCTTGTTAAGTCCCTGATAAATGAGCTCTGTCTACAATGGTCTCCTCTGTGATAATTCAAAAGTGTTGAACCAACACAGCTTCTATATCTTCATGGGTATTGAGTAGTTGACCTCCGGCATCCTTGATCAATGAGATCCTGTTATGAGATCTGTTCACCATGGTAGACCTGTGGAAAAACCTAGTGTTTCGCTCCCCTTCTTTTAGCCATTGAACTCTTGATTTTTGTCTCCAAAATATCTCCTCTTATTTACATAAGTTCTCCCAGTCTTGATGATGCTTGGTGACTTGATAATTTCTGACTCTATCAAAGCCATCCATGATAAGGGCTTGATTGAGTTCCTACATTTTACCTTCAATAGCCTTTTTCTCTTCAAAAATATTACCAAATTCATTCTTGTTCCAATCTTTGAGTCTGAGCTTGATGTGTTTTAGTCTTTTGTGTAGTAGAAACATTCTTGTACCCTGAATATGCAAATATTTTGTCCACCATTTTGCAATGTTGCTGATAAAATCTGGGTGGGTGAGCCAGATATTCTCAAATCTAAAAGGTCTGTTCTTGCGGGTGCCAATGCCCTAAACCTCAAGTTGTATAGACCAATGGTCTGATCCTCCAAAGGGGAGAATTCTCACTATCATTTCCTTATCAGTGAGAATAAGGTCCTCTGAGATTATGAATTTTTCTAACTTTGAGGCTACTTGAGACTCTCCTCTCTTATTGTTCCATGTAAAGAGGCCATTACTCATAATAGTGTCAACTAGCTTCATATTTTCTATAAAAGTTTGAAATGCTATAGAGTCTTTGCTTAAAGTTCTAGTTCCACCTTTTTTCTCCGATAGTGATTTGATCATGTTGAAGTCCCCACCCATGATCCATGGTACTCCTGCATGTCTATCTCTTAGTTCCACAAGAGAATATAGCAGCCTGAGTTTATCATCTGGTCTTTGGGGGCCACAAACATTTGTAATCAAATAAGTCTCCCTATCTCCCACAAGCTGAATAACCACTAATAAATAATTCCTAGATGCCTCAGCATCTATTATGCCAATCTTTTGGGGGTTCCAAAGAGTAAGTATACCTCGTGTCATTTTATCTACTTTGACTTCTAGAAACTCATATTTATTGAGCCATTTACTGTGTATTTCTTTTATTCTTTTTATGGAACATTTAGTTTCCTAGATAAAGATCATATTCGGAGCTTCTTGATTCATTCTATTGCTAAGTATCCTTTATTTTCTTTTACTTCCAAGGCCTCTAATATTCCAAGATGTGAACTTCATTATGAAAGATTTGTAAAGGAGTAGCTGGTTAGATCTTTCATCTTACTTGAATCTATCATTAGCTTTCCACATTCTATCAGTAACTCATTCTACTTTTTTTGCCTCTATTTTTCCTGGATTTCTAGGAGCTAATCCTGGTGTAGTTTTCATAGTTTTCACACCTTTGTTGCCCTACCTTTCATTGTTTCTTTGCCTTTACAGCCATTTATCCTGAGTTTTCCATAGGAGCAGCTGATGTACTCTGTTAAACTCTTCTTGAGGTAGTGATTCTACCCCTCCCATTGTCCCATGTTTCAAGAACCCTTCCAAATCAAGGTGTTCTCTATCAAGAATATCCTGTAGTTCATGATCCTCCATTTCCATCTCACTCTTGATCATTTCTTGGTCCATTTCCAGTTCTCCATCGCTTAGCGTAGTCGCTTTCTGTTTATTAATATCCTGTGTTTGCCCATTATTTTCTTCTTTCTCCTCCCCTAGGCTTCCTTCCATTACTTGATCTACCTTTGTTGTCTCTTCCTCTTCTTCTAGGACTTGGAACCTATTCAGACTAGCCTGTTGCCCTTTTGTTTGATGTTTCTTTGGCCCCCTTTTGCCCCCTTTTCCTCTATAGCCCACTTTGTGAAAAATTTCAGTGTCTTTCACTATGTAGCTTTACTTTTGTTCTCTATTTTACTGAGAGGGAAGTCTCTAAATAGGTGCCCATGCTCATGGCACCTATGGCATCTGAAATAAATATGTTCATAACCTACTATTTGCATCCATTCTTCATCAAAAACTTCCAAGATGACCTCATCTAGTAGAGCTCCAGAGAAATCCATCTCCACACATGTTCATGCAAAGAAAGTATATTTTCCCCTTTTGGTGGCCTCAGATGCTTTGACAAAATGCCCTAATTTGTTCCCTATGGCAGATAAATATTCAGTTTGCCAGTAATCTAGAGGTAGGGAAGAGAGTGTTACCTATACTGGGACCAAAGTGAAAGTCTCTCGCTCTGGGACAAAATTCATCATCCAAGGCTGCATGTAGAGGCCTGCAGCTGCATAGGAGTAGGGCCCTCCTTCAAACACCATGTCTTTGTCCTCAATATTTGTAAAGACCATAGTGAAGAAACCCTTTGACCCAAGATGTAGGTCCATGCCTCCTTTCAGTTTCTAGTCGTATTTAATCCACACTTGTAGTGCCTTTTCTGTGGGCCATAATCCCATGAATTTACAAATGACAACATAGCTTTGCATGTGGTCCCTGTGCGCCTGCAAAGCAGGATCATTTAAAACTACTCTAGGTGTGACCTCAGCCTCAGGTTTACATGGACCCTTTTGCGTTTTGTTTTCTACTTCCTGTTTCTTGTCTTCTTCCTCATTTTCTTTTGTTCTATTGTCCTCCCTTGTATTGGTCAAATCCTGTTCCTCTTCAATGTTCCTTTTCCCTTCTCCTGAAGGACCTCTAGAAGTTTCTATCCATTTCTTACCTCAACTAGCTATGACCTGACTGTAAGAGGGAGTGGAGCTCCCCCCTTTGCGCCCCTCCATGGAGTTCAATGCTTGCAGAAGCTTGAAACCCTAGCTCTTCGTAACCCAGTTTCCCTTCATCGAAAAACTCTAGCTGGTTTGTAATTTCTCACTTATGGTTTCAGTCTTGTTTATTTCTATATTGAGTACTTAGGATCCAACTATTCTATTTTATTTTCTAATAATCTGTTAACCCTTATATAAAGCCCATATTAACCCTAAAACACACTATTATTCTTTAGATATGTTGTGATTACATTTCTAATTTTATATTGTTATGTAGACTAGAACCCCTCATGGTCCCATTTAATTATAATTGTACCCTATATTGCCTATATATATACTAAGGAGACGTAATATTAGAATGATAAAATATTTTTTGGTACATTATATTCATTGTAAAAGGAGGTCCTACCTAGAACAAGGTTGTAATTATTGGTTTCTTATAATTTTTAAGGTGTAAGTTTCATAACATTTCATATTAGAGTTCATGTTCCTAGGTTTTTTCTACTTCAAACAGGTTATCATGGAATGTTCATTACAATTTTTTCTTGGAGGTATCAAACAATCAAACTTTGAGAATATTTATAAGACATCTTGAGAAATATGTGGTTCAAATTTTAGATCAGGGTTCACTATATATTTGGAGATGTGTTTCGAGCAAGTTAAGGTTTCTAATTCTCCTTGAATTAATCTCAAATAGCTTAGTGTAGAATTTTTGTTATAACTTTTTCCTATGATATTTCAGATCATGAAACTTGGATGAAATTGAGTCAAAATCTTGATGAACATCTAGTTCAAATTTCAGATCTTAGTTCCCTATAATTTAGGATATATGATCTAAGGAACTCCAAGGTCCTAAATGATCCTAAAATCAGCTTCAAACATGTTAGTTTGGTATTTTCACAATAACTTTTTTTTTTCTGTGAAGTTTTTGACAATGAAACTTTGATCATACTAAGGACAAATCTTACGGAATGTTTGTTTCAAATTTCAAAATTTGGATTGCTATACATTCAGAGTTAGCCCCTATGGAAGTTAGAGTTTGTGAACAGTCCTAAAATAAATTTTAAGTAGGTCAACTTGGTATTTTTGCTATATCTTCTTGTCTAGGACTTTTTACACTATGAAATATTAAGGGAATTTAGGAGACATAGAAGTATCTCAAATACAAATTTCATAATTATATTTGAATAATTCAACATGGGACACACTATACAAGTTTTCTCATGGGAAGAGGCCAAAAATAAAAAATAAAAGTTTTGGAAAAGTTGCCATAACTTTCGCTTGGAACATCAAATTCAATTCACACCTGTGAAAGTGAAAAAAAAAATCATATTATAGTATTGCAGAACATATTTTTAGATCTATAAGGGCTCAATTCTCAAAGATATATTGAATTTTTTTTTATCTGTTTCAATATTCTCCAAATTAAATTCCGTAACTTACTAGTGACCAAAATATTGGTTAGAAGATCCATTTTTTTGGTGATTGAAAGTGTGATAAAGAGGAGGACTATTATTATTTTCAAACATTCCTCCAAAGGTATGTTGGAAATAATTTGGGGGCGTGGGGTGGGTGAATCAATATTTCATAAATATCAACAATTTTCATATCACAAGCATTGACCAAAATCATATCATATGAAGAATACACATGACTTATATGAACAATTTATTTATATTGCAAGGGAACCTACAAATTCCAATTTACCAACTATAGTTGGAAGGGCTAAAACCTCAATATTTACAACCTCTTGAAGGAAGCTACAACTTCCCTCCCTAGCACCACCTTACCACCATATAGAATAAAAGTAAAGCTAAAATTATTGGGCCCTCATACTAGCTTTAATGACCCAATAACAAGACATTCAAAAAATAGAACAATAATCCATTTACAACTTTAGGTCTCCCCCTTGTCATATCCAACTTTCATGAGACATAAAAAGAATACAATTACAAACTTCATACCCCATATCATCAATACCACAGGTTTCCTTAACATGTCCTTTAAAGCAACTTTATTACATCTTGTTCCAAGAATTAAATAAGGGATGCTTAATAATTCAAAGGTTTGCTCCATAACATATATCTAGACACCAAAGAGATCCTTAAAAACAAATATCAAAGTCTACTCCAGAAAAGGTCTGCTACAAATCTCAAATTCTACCCCAACAAAGGTCTACTACAAATATCAAAGTATGCTCTAGAAAGGTTTTCTACAGATATTAAAGTTTAATCCAGAAAATATCTTCTACAAATATTAATTTTTTCTCCAAATATAATGCCTCATGTTTTTTCTAGTAAATGATTTGAGTTTCCACAAAAGGGTCTAAGGAACAACTTAGAATAGGTTTTAGCTTCTACTTCAAAATCTTAATCTTCCTTCATTGAAATTCCTTCCAATGCTACTTGAATAATATTATAATATGATATTATAATGACCTTCAAAATTAGCTTAATATTTTCCCTAACCAAGGCCAAATTCACCTAAAAGGGCTGCTTTGAGAAAGGTTTGAATTTGGGCCTCAAGAACTTGCCTTAACAGGGTTTAAGTTTCTCCAAAACTGACCAAAATAGGGTTAATATCTTACCCTTAGAGAAAGGCAAAACTAGGCCTTAGACAACCTTATTTACTCCAGAAACTTAACTTCAAATGGAAGCACAAAATTCTAGTAGAAATGAATCCACCAAAGGGTATAAATAGGCTTAAAATTCTTAGATATCATTTTGGGATTCAACTGCGTTAAGTAAGTCATTCATGTATGACCATTTCCATGAGAGGTAGTCGTAACTGACTAATTTCTCATGATTTTTGAATAGTTCACTTAGCACTCA
>APFE030512319.1:701-49010 GCA_000404065.3 Pinus taeda
GTCACTGGTCACAGGTCCATAAATGTGTCCTCCAATGTACGAAAACAAGGGTAACAGGGACGGTGACCAACGGTGACAAATTACTGTGTAACATGAAGTTTTGTCGTTTCAACTCTTTTCTCCAATGATCAAGTGCATATTTGTACTCAATCCCATGTAATAGCAAATAAATGATGATAAACTCAAGTGTAGTTGACATTAAATACATGATTTCAAATCTTGCATAACCACCATTGTGAACTACCATTGTTTTTCTTCTTGTTTTGGGTGACCTTATTCACATATTACATCAAGGGTTTCTTCACATTGATGGTAGTTGGAGTAGGCATTGTATTTGGAGGTGGCCTCATCTCAGATTAGGGGGATGGAGAAGAAGTGTCATCCATTGGAAAATAATTTGTAAAATATGTTTTCTACTCAACATTGTTTACTATTTTAGTAAAAAAAAAATCTATGGACCTTAGGTGAAGCCATGTAATTGGACTCAGAGAAGTGAGCCAATGTGGTGTCTACTACGAGAGGGTAGTTGAGAAATCACTTGGATAATGAACTCCATCTCTTGAGTGCCTACCATGCTTGGTGTGAAATTATTCATGAGTAATGATTACCTCAAACTTTGGATCCGACTTGGAGGTGATTAGTTGTAAGAAAGTTGCAACGCAATTGGCCTATGGTTGGGTGGAAAGTTGAAGTCCCTCCTTTAGTTTCTAGTCATCTTTACACATTCTAATAAGTCAAATGCATTGATATATTGAGTTATGAATTGTAATGTTCCATGAATTGCATATGTTTGTATGAGCTCTTGTATATCTGTGAATGGTAATGAACTGATATGCTCATGAGTTGGCATGTTATCTTGTATGTTATGAATTTAATGAATGTATGGATTGTGCTATCTAATAAATTGTTCATGGCTTATATGTAAAACTGGGTATTTATGGTCATTCACCTGAATGCTATGAATGAGTAATGTAAGTCCAATTGCTTAGAGGACTTATGTTGTTCACTAGAGGGGTTACATCTCTTATTATATAGATATCAGATTTGGTATGCTAACATTATTTGATTAATATGTTCATGCTTCTTATGAATTTAACCACTTTGTAAGAGGTTGCATTGTTGGATTGGTCAAGGATAATCTCTTGGTGTGGTTTTGTTGAAAAAATGTGAAGTTTGATGTTGTAACTTTGCCCTAGGCTTCTTTTTGAGACTACATAATGGGTTTCATGGGCATTAGTTCCTTGTACTAGATATCTAACAAAATTTGAGATTGAGTACTTTGGCATTTAGATTGTGGCTTTTTGCCTAGAAAAATTCCCCCTCTTCCCCTTTTCTTCGCGTGTCATCGAAATCTAGGAATCTAGGGATGGCAAGGGCCAACACTTTTATGATGACTTGAATTACTCTAGGGCCGTATTTCTTTCAAGTTTATTTGTATTTAAGGATCTAGAAATCTCCAGGTGGCAAAGGATTCACACCTTTCGACAATCCAGATACAACTAGAGACAAATATCGACCTTAGTGTTGGAGGGTTGGCCCACCAGTGAAACCTTGTGTTGGCCCACCAGTGAAACCTTGTCATAACAGAACCCTTCCATAGGCTATCTAGGAGTCTAGGGATCTAAGGGTGGCAAATTATTGGACAAATGTGCAGGCTCAAATGTATATACGGTTGGATACACTCACAGTATAGCAGAGGGTTTTGTGGACCTTGTGTGTGTTGGCGTGGAAGTGCCATGGGAGCCAGACAAGGCACATGTGGATGCCACGTGATAATATAAGGAGGAATGTGGAACCTGGAGTATCAAAACATTTTCATTGGCCATCAAACCTTGGACCTTAGATCTTAACACTTTTAATAAAGAGAAGTAAGGAGGAAATCCCGATTCCAAGACCTAGAGATGATGTGACAATGACATGTTGATGATGTGGCAAGGACATGGTAGGTGACATGGCGATGACATTAGCACATGGTATCATCCCAATGGTTTTCCTCAACTTTCGAAGTGGGTTAAATCTCTTTTCAACAAGGGATAAATTGCTTTGATTGGTCCATAAATATGGACAGTGGTATCACCTTTTTACACATGTGATTTGGGAGGATCCATAATACCTCAAAATTCGAAGTGCTCAAAACTCAATGCAAAGCTTGCCATGACATAGAGCTTGGCGAGAGGTTTCTAATGCAACTTGAACAACCTAAAACAAACTTTGTATGAGGAAGATATCACATTCTAAAGTTTTTGCAAAAATAGCAAAAAGGATAGACGTGACTTGTGGCAATCCATATAGCTAATGTGGTATAACAAGACATGTGGTAGGACCAAGAGTTGACACATTGTAGAGGAAAGATGACGTAGCAACCAGTAAATGGGTGATGTGTCATCTTGTTGGTAGGTAATTGGTAGATGATGTGGCAAAGAAGTGACATAGACCAATCAGAGGCTACCATGTGGTATTTTAGCCTTTGAAAGGCCAAGAAAGTTTGATGGTGAATAACTAAAATTATGGGTCAGTGAATCAAACTTGTCACCTTTGGGTTCTAGGTGGAGGAGTTTAACCAACTAGGTAACAAACAATTCATTTGGTCAAATAACAATAAAACTATTTAAAGTTACATTAGGCTAATAGTTAGAGCCAGTGGGTTTTGACCCCGCATCCCACGGGACACGATGCAAAGGCTCTACCAATGAACCATTGACAAAGTTTGCCACCAGTGGAACAAACCTTCCATATAAAATGTTGTATGGTTACAACCATTGTTAAAAATGAATAGTCCACAATTTTGACCATGTGACCTATCCATCCATTACACAACAACTTAACCAATACACGCCAGATGTTGAATGGGCCGCATTGTGATTTTTTATTTATTTATTTTATTTATTTTTATTTTGATTCTCTAGGTTACCAAATTATTAAACAACAAAAATTTACCAACAAGCCACATAGTTTGGGTCATTAGATGAAATTTTAGCCTAAAAGTGACCTCCTAAGGAAAAATAATAAAATAAAAGTTATGAATTTTTGAGGGAAAAGAAGAAAATTACTTTTTTTTTAATGTGTTTTTGGCTTATCTCCTTATAGGTTTACTCAAATTTCAATTGTAAGCACTAAATTGAAGATACATTAAAAAAACGTATTGAAATTTGAGTAATCTTATAAGGAGTAAGTCAAAAATATAATTAAAAAATAGTTGTTTTTGTTGTTGTTGTAGTGTTTCCTTCTCAAAATATTTAGATGTGCCTATTTTTAAATTTAAACTATTTTGATTGGTTTACATATTATGTACGTAAAAATTTCACGGGCGCTTTTGGGCTGAAATTTCCTCTGATGGTTGATAACTTTTGAAGCTGAGGCTTTTGTCATGTACTCTTGCTTGCATATTTTGCAAACAAGGTTTTTGGAGCAAACAAAAGGGGATTTTGGGTGGTATTTTGAAACCTTAATTGTCATAGTAGACGAAGCACATAGCTGAAGTAGATTAAGGTTTCCTTATTGTAATTTTGGGCTTTTTGACATTGAATAAAGAAGATCATTCCCACTGGAAGTGGACTCTGAGACGTAGCCGACAGTTTGGATGAACTTCGTTAACATCTCAATGTCTCTTGTTTCATTTGTTGACTCATTATTTCTTATTGCCTTTTCTCCTACTGCTACTTAATTTTGGTTCCTTAATGCTTTATTGAGTTTTAATCATTCACACTTAATCATTTTTGTAATCAAATTAGTTATAAAGATCTAGACCAGTGGTATCAAAGTAGGATTGATGTGGTTTTTGTAGTGTGGATGCTTACTAGGTCCAGGTTAAAGAAGGGAAAAGGAACTCTTGAAGCTTATAATCCTAACATTGGTTTGAGGAGAGCAACTCAAAGATAAGAGATGGCCTCACAAAAAGGGGGAAATCCATTTAACTCTGAAGCATAATTCTTCAAGGCATTCAGTGTAGTGAAGGCAATGGTGGAAGAGATTTACAATGATTGGAAGAAATGAAGAGGAGAAGGAACAAGTCAAGTAAAGAACAAAAAATCTAGTGTTGATCCTTCATCGTAGAAGAGTTCTTCTCCTCCTCCTCCTCCTTCTCTGCCTTGATCTCCTCATAAAAATATTGCTTCTAAAGGGTCATTACTGAAATTAGATGTTAAATTTGACTTACCCATGTACAATGGCAAACTTGATATTGAAATATTAGACAATTGGATTCGACAAATGGAGCTCTACTACAGAGTTCAGTAGATTGTTGAAGATGAGGTGAAAATTCAGTTGGCCTCTCTTTAACTGGAAGGCATGGTGCTAATCTAGTGGGAAAGTATTCATGAGCATGGTAAGATCCTTTGCTCTTGGTATGAATTTACATCAAAATTAAAGAAAAAATTCTATCCTTTAGGATACACTCAGAAAGAAATCATGGAGTGACAAAATATGAGGCTGGGTAAAGGATAGAGTGTGCAGAGCTATGCAAAAAAAATTAGAAAGCAAGCTTTAGCTTTAAATATTTTGTTGTATACACAAGAAAAACTCCTAAGATATATCGAGGTTTGCATAATTATATATGTCACACCATTCTTTTTCCTAAACCATCTAACCTGGATGAAGTGTGTGTGCGAGAAAATTACATCAAGGCAGGTAAAAGGGGTGATGGTGTTTTTGTGGAAGCCACTCAAAAGAAAGAAGGCAAAGGCAAAGGCAAGGAGAAGATGAAAAGAACAACCTTCATAAATAAGGAAGATGAAAAAGCATCATGTTCCCATTGGAAGAAAGAGGGCCATGAAAAAAATCACTATTGGAAACTACACCCAGTGTTAAGGCCTAAATTGTTTTGAGATCGGTAGGTCAAGCAAAAGGTGGTTGCCACAATTTAGTAGGATGAAGCTCAAATTATAGATGTTGGGATGAAAGGCATCTTATAGCTCTGATTTATAGACTCTTAATTCTAAGAAGAAACAAAATGAGATTTTCCATGTAAGGGTTGTAACTAAGCACACAAATATTAATACTTTGTTTGATAGTGGCTCCCAAGTTAATTTGATATTTGAAGTAGTTGTTAAGAAACTGGAACTTGAGATGAAACCTCATAGTAAGCCGTATCCTTTTGGTAGGGTTTGTAATAATGCTAAGTTGTAAGTTATGAAAGGGTATGTACTTAGATTTGCTATCACTTCCAAGTTTGTTGATGAGGTTGAGTAAGATGTTGTTCCATTAGATATCTGTGGTATTATATTGGGAAGCCCTTACTTGTATGACATGAAAGCCATTTTCCTTAGAAAGGAGAACAAGTACCACCTTTTCAAGGATGAGATTGAATACATTGTAAGAGCTCATTTTATGAAATTGATCTCTCCTTGGTAACTATAGGATAGTTGAAGAGGCTTGTGAATCCAAGCAAAATCTTTTTGCTCATGCCTGTAAAGGTGGATGAAGCATGTGATTTGAAGCATGAGAATAAGATAGTTACACGGGTAGCTAACTATGATGTTTCAAGTATCGCCAAAGCTATAACATGAGAATTTGTTGTGTGAGCTTGTAAAGAAGATCATGGATGTTGTTAGCTTGTTTTTATTAACATATATGTATTCATTATTACTTCTAATGTGTTTTGCATGGATAGTAGTTGGAATAAAATGCAAATAGTTGTGGAAGAACACAAATGATTAAAAATATTGTTTAAGTTATCATCCTTGTTATGCAGTTTGTTGTGATGAGCCAAGTGTATAGAGCATGATGGATAGATATGAGTCAAGTGGGGAGGGAGTACCCTCACTTTATTTTGAATATAATCATTATGGTGGTCCAAAAGCTTCTAGTGGGGAGGATTGATCCGAGAGGATCCATAATACCTCAAAATTCAAAGTGATCGAAACTGAATGCAATGGTTTCCATGACGTAGAGCTCAATGAGAGATTTTTGATGCAACTTGAACAACCTCAAACAAAGTTTGTATGAGAAATATATTGCATTCTGAAGTTTTTGCAAAACTAGCAAAATGAAGGACATAAGTGACATGGTAGTTTGTACAACACAAGTGGCAGAGAAGGACACGTGCTAGGACTAGGAGTTGACACATGCCAAAGGGTAGATGATGTGGTATCCATCTATTAAGTGATGTTCCAATTGATCAATGAGTGACGTGTCATCTAGTTGCTAGGTGATTGGTAGATGATTTGGAAAAGGAGCCATGTGGACCAATAAGAGTCTGCCATGTGGTAGCCTCTGAAAGGCCATGAAGGTTTGATGCCGAATAACTAAAATTATGGTATGGTGAATCGAACCCATAATATTTGGGTTCCACGTGGAAGAGTTTAACCGATTGGGTAACAACCAATTCCTTGGGTCAAATAACAGTAAAACTATTAGTATTGTTACACTAGGCCAACAGTTAGACCCAACAAGGTTTGACCTTGTGACCCCCACGGGACACAATGTAAAGGCTCCACCAATGAACCTTCAATAGAGTTTTCCACCGATGGAACAAACCTTCCCTATAATGTTGTATGGTTACAACCGTTGTTAAAAATGGAAAGTTTGCAGTATCAACCATCTGACCTGTCCATCGATTATACAATGACTTAACCAATACACCACTGTGCCGAGTGTTGAATGGATCGTGTTGTGATTTGCTTTAATTTCATATATTTTTGCAAAGGTCAAGACTGTAATCCTCGCAGGCTTGACTCTGATTCTGCTAGTTACAAAATTTTTAAATAACAAAACTTTACCAACGAGCCACAGAGTTTGGGTGTTGATAAATTTCGAAAAAAAGGCCTTTTTCATGTACTTCTACTTGCATATTTTGTAAACAAGGTTTATGCACTTCGAATTTGGAGCACCAAGAAGGAGAATTTTGGTGGTATTTTGAAACTGCTATTGCTATAGTAGATGAGGGAATTAGCTGAAGTGGATTGAGGATTTCATATTGTAATCTTGGGCTTTTTAGCATTGAATAAAGAAAGCCACTCCCACTAGAAGTGGACCCAGAGACGTAGCCCACAATCTGGGTGAACTTCGTTAACATCTTGGTGTCTCTTGTTTCTTTCATTAATTCACTATATATTTACTGCATTTGCTCATATTGTTTCTTAATTTTGGTTCCTTAACTCTTTATCAATTTTTAATTATTCAAACTTGAACATTTTTGTAAACTAATTAGTTTCTTTCACTAATTTGCTATTTCTTTTATTGAATTTTCTCCTACTGTTGCTTAATTTTGGTTCCTTAACTCTTTATTGAGTTTTAATTCTTCACACTTAAGAATTTTTGTAACTAATTAGTCATATAGATTTATATCACATGGAGTGGGTGTTAAACCCCATGCAAGTTAACTAGGCGAGTCCATACCCGTTCGAGATTGATTGAGCTCCCTCCCCTTGTTGTTGATGTTTAATGAGCAAGGGTCCATTGTTGGAAATAGCATCGAATCACCCTCCTCTGTTCGTCGACTTAGATTCATTGCAAACACACCCACCCCACCCCCCCGCTCCCCCTTTCTTTGCCACATTCTAAAACCACCATTGAAGTGTTGCATTACCAGTGGTTTTTGGTTGAGGCAAAAACATAGTGAACATGTGTGAGAAAGAAGAGAGTGGGACTGGGGTGGAACACTAGTTATGGAATCATGTCATTAGGCCATTGGACCTTGGAGAGATTCACAAGATCCGACCCATGGATGGGCCCATGCCACTGGGCTGATATCGGACCTCAGCCATTGGCTCCAAAGTGCTCACGAACGAAGAGACATGGAACGTTGATGCAGAGACCCCATTGGATCTCAGATCTCAGAGCTCAGAGGTTAGCTTAAGGTTGGAGAAGAGAGAGTTGAGGAGGAAACCCTAATGTTGAGATGATGTGGGCCAATGGGCTCAAACTCAAGCACATGGTACAATGGATGGGAGTGCAGGTTCCATGTCGTGGTCCATAAATGGTGTCACGGTGCCACAAGTAGGGCGAAGGCCATGTGGGTGCCACATGGCATCCTTGTGATGACATGGCCTCTATTAATAGGCCAAAACTTCTAATGAACATAATTTTTTATCCCAAACTTTGATTGAGGCAAATTTTATATCATCGAAAATCTCTCGACGAGTTGGTCATCATGGTGGTATCATAATTAAATTCAGTAGACTTTCAAAAATGAAGTTCTTGCTAACCCCATCTTCCATAATTGACCTTGGGGATCAGGTCCAATAGGTAATGTAGTGTTCCACTCTAATTGATTGGATTTTGCATTATCTTAACTCTGATATAACTCTTATATAGCCTTATGACGCATACATTATTCATCAATAATTCGATTATCCAAATTTTATTATTAGTGGATTTGATGGATGTGTTTTTTTTCTAGTCAATGTTATGATGATGATAGTTGTGATGGATGCATATGTTTTCTAGTTGATGTTGTGATGATAAAAGCTATGATGGATGTGTTTATGAGTATGTCGAATCATGCGATGGATTCATCATGTTGGTAATTTACATTAGTTCTGGCTTATTGTGAACAACGATGTTGATGATTTAACATATGATATTACAGCAATGAATTATAGTGTGAAACATTATAACTGATGATTATCAAGTATGGCAGGAGACCACCAGATGCACTCACATGTGATGAGTCAATGACCTCTAGTTTGATGGAACTGAATACTTTGTCTTTGAAATTTTAAAGTTCGTTTTGAATTTTTGCAATAAATTATAATGGCATATTAGTGGCTGCAGGCAAAATTTAGTTTCTTGGCCGAACGACTCACACGTGGGTGATGGGGTTGTGCAGATAGATGAAACTTCATGGGAGGGATGGGACAGTGTCCTTGATTTCACCCACTAGCACTCATATCGTGACTTGGGCTGGAAGGGTTGGGACACCTTCGCCTTGAGGATCACGATGCCATGGGAGCAGTTCCCAAATGTGGTCACTCACGAGGATTTACTGGGGGTGCACATCAAAATAAATTCCTTGATCCCCAACATGATTAGTTTCATTTTAGTGAGCAACACGAGAGAAGATAGTAGTCTTTGTTGTTGCACCTAGATTTTTCCCCTCGTAGCCACTAAATGCTTGAAGGGAAAGCGACATGGCACCTTGAAACTTCAGGGGAAGTTCTTTTAAGGGCATGATCGACTTGGCACTCTTGGCATCATAAATAAACTCTTAGGTGTGGAACCCTTGGAACCTCGAAGGAAATTTCTTGAAGGGCATGACTGACTTGGCACACTTGGCATAAAAAAAGAAACTACTAAATATAATCGAGATATAAAAATCCTACTAATTCACATCAGGTGGTGAATGAGGTTAGAACCAAGGGAATTAAATCAAGAATAAAACCTGGGGTAAAGGGAGAAGAGGAAAAAATAAAAATATTGTACCTTGAGAACTCTACCCTTCCCATGTTGGAAAATATTAGGTAGATAATGTACATAAATATTTTAATAGGTAAAAGTGGGGAAGAGGGACCTAGAGTTAATTATAAAGATTGATCCTAAAACAGTTAAACTTCATTAAGAAAAGAGGGTGGTGAATTAAAACCAAGTGTTTTCTTGTGTCATCTTGTTATTTTTTCATGTTTTCTAAGTGTCTACTATCCTTGCACTATTCCTAAGTGTCTCTTTTCCTCCTAGGTCAAAATTTTCTAGGTGTCATTATCTTATCTTTACAAGCACTTCTATCATCTTTCTAAAGATAGGAAAAGCACTAGCTTTCTTTGAATTAGTAATTAACTTATTTCAGCTAACATGTTTTTCACACAAAATCAAGAAAGCGCAACTTTTCTCAAAGAGAAAGTGCACTTTCCAAAGCTAGTAGTCACAAAAGCCACTTTTGGAGGAAAGTGAGGCCTCCTAGGTATGAGAGCACTCTTAACTCTCAATGGAGAACACTTCCTTCAATCAGTGGAGCACACTTCTAGTCAACAAAGAGAACGCACTCCTTGTTATCAGTCACTGCACTCCTTGACATTAGTGACTGCACCTTCTTGTTCCTTTTGCATGCACCCTTCTTGTTTGCATGTTGAGTGCACTCCTAAAAAATAGGAGGCCACTCCACTTCTTGTAACTAACTCACTCATCAACTAACTAGTGGCAATCATGCATAAACTTACCTTGCATGTAGTTTTTCTTTATAAAGAAGCCCAACTCATCACTCATTCTCACAATCATTGTTTCACTCTGGGCTGAGTGCATTCCATCATCATAAGGAGTTTTTCTTCAATCTTGATCACAAGTGCATGGATTCTTAGTGAGTTTTGCATAGTGTCTTTTTTTATTGCTTTTGTTTTTGGAATTGTGTTATATTCTTTCCACACGCTCCCCCGGGGAAAAAAATAAATTATTTTATGCGGACCCAAGGATGGGGCCAGACCTACACATGGTTTTGTACACGGTTTTCGCACATGGTTTTTGGTCAGGGTGGTTTTTTCCCGTGGTATTTGTAGATTCAGTTAAGGGAACTACAATTATGTTCTAATCCAAGGTTAGTGGATTGACGTTTATGAATTCTTCAACACATATGTATATATATATATATATATATATATATAATATATAATATATATATATATATATATTGTGTATTATAACATTGAAAGGAATATGATGAAAAATCAATCCGGTATTCTCGATTTTGGGATCCAGGGGAAAATATCTGTGTATATTTGTTTTATGTTCTTGCCATTGTATATTTTTTTGTTTTAAAAATCTGTTTGTAGGTAATTTTTGTATATGGTTAAAACCTACATTTGGTATCAGAGTTGTTTCAAATTCAAGGGGATGCCTTTGCTACTTAGGGGTTTTTGCTCAGGATTGTGGTAGACCCTATTAAAGTGGGAGATTTGCGGGATTGATTCTTGCGGTGAAAGTTGATGGCAGACAGTGGAAAGATAAAGATCAAGGAATTCAATGGAAAAGGTTTTGAGTTGTGGAAGCTCAAGATGGAGGATCTATTGGTGGATAGAGATTAGTGGATCACTATAGATCCAGGTACGACACCAACAAGAATGTCCACAAAAGACTGGGCGAAGTTAGATCAGAAGGCGAAGAGAACAATATGATTGTGTCTCTTAGATTCAATATTGTTGAATGTATTAGGAGAAACTACGACAAAGGATTTAAGGGACAAGTTAGGGACTTTGTATCAATGTCTCTGGTGAACAAAATTTTCCTATCAAAAAAGTTGTATAACTTGAAGATGAAAGATGGAGACTCGGTGACAGAGCATTTGAACGCCTTAAATACTGTGTTAAGTCAGTTGTTATCTATTGATATTAAAATTTCGGACGAAGATAAGTGCATTAGCCTGTTGTGTTCTCTACCAAATTCGTTGGATAGTTTGGTTGCTGCTATAGGTAGAAATACAACTATCTTGAAATTTGATGAAATAGTCTCATCCTTGTTGTAAGAGGAGACGAGACAAAAATATGAAGATTCAAAATGGAGATGCCTTGGCTATAAGCGGACGGTCCCAGAACATAAACATAAATAGTCCTCAAGTCGGAGATCTAAATCTAACAAGAGATTTAAATCTCCAGGAAAACCTATAAAGGTATGATGGAAATGTGTAAAAGAAGGGCACTACAAAAAGGATTGTAAATATAAAACTCTCAAGAAAGGAAAATGATCTGATGATTCTCCTTCTATAGAGGCTTCTTCTTCAAGTACACACATAGATCACAAGGCATGATTGATTGACTTAGGTGCATCCTTTCACTTCACTCCTCATAGGGAGTGGTTATGCAAGTATTATAAATATGATGGCGGTGATGTCTTCAAGTTGAAGTTACAAGGTGGAAGGATTAGAACACTTCTTGGTGTTATGCATATTCCTACATTGGCCAGAAATAAGATTTATGTAAGAAAAATATATGATACAGGTGTAAAAAGAGTGTTAGAGAAAAATACTTGCAAGATGGTTTGGGGAGCACTGGTATTGATGCGGGGAGTTCGAATTGGAACTGTGTGCAAGCATCTGGGTAACACTATTATTGATGGGTGAAACAATTATGTGGTTCTTGAAAGTGGAGCAGAAAATGTAGTGGTCTCTAGAGAAAAGACTATGTTGTGGCATCAAAGACTTGGACATATTGGAGAGAAGGGCCTTCAAATACTAAATGGTAATGGTATGGTAGAAAGTATGACTAATTTCTCTCTGGATTTCGATTTATGTGAACATTGTGTATATGGGAAGTAGAATCGGGTGAGTTTCCCCTCTAGTGCTAAGAGGGTGAAAGGTATATTAGAGCTTGTGCACAGTGATGTGTTTGGACCTATGTCGGTTCCATCACTGGTTAAGTTTGTGTAGTATGTCTCATTTATAGATGACTTCTAGAGGAATACATGGATATATTTCCTCAGGAAGAAATTTGAAGTCTTTGACAGGTTTAAATAATTTAAGGCTCTGGTGGAAAATCAAACAAAGAAGAAGATCAAGGTGTTGAGGACTGGTAATGGTGTAGAGTTTTGCAAGAAGGAATTAGAAGAGTTTTGTAAGAAGTATGGTATAGCATGAAAAAATATTACTCCATACACACCTCAACAAAATGAAGTTGCAAAAAGAATGAACATGTTGATGGAAAAGGCACAAAGCATGCTCAGTGGTGCCAAGTTAGGACAGGAATTTTGGGCAGAGGCAATGGATACTACATGTTACCTATTTAACATATCACCTTCATCAACGTTGGACGACAAAACTCTACATGAGGTATGGATTGGTAAGAAACCCTCTCTCTCACATCTCAAGGTATTTGGTTGTGATGCATATATACATGTTCCAAAAGAGAAAAGTGTTGGAAAATCCATAGAGGTGGTAGTTAAAATGATTTTCCTCTCAATGACATTAACTTGTGGTGTTTTCATGACTGGTATTAGATTTCTTAATTATATTTTCTTATCATTAAGATTAATTCCAAGCAACAAATAGAAGAGAACACAAGATATAGGCACGCTACTAGGGAAAAACCCCCCTTGAGGGAAAAACCCAATCACAAATTCTTCTTTCGTTAGATTCAAAAGATGAGATGACCAAGACCTAAGAAATCCTCCATCAAGTCATCCTTATAACTATGAGAGCATCGAGTCCTTATCACTGTGATAATAAAAAAATAATCTTACTGTGAGACCTTGTCACTATGGCAGCACCGAAAATCTTCTTCACCGGACCTTGACATTATAGCAACATTGAAATCATCTAGTAATAGCACTAAGTTGTGGATACCGAGATCATCCCTGTGCCTAAATTGAGCTCCATTGTGACATCAAAACATCCTTTATGTGATCCAAACTGCTCATGTGATGTCACTGAAACTGTCATAAGAACAAGCCCTCTCACTGTTGTCACATCGAATCCTTCTTCCTTGAATTTTCTCTGAAATTCGCACCATCATACTGGGATATCTGAATTGTAATTTCAGAGGTAATCCTAACCCTTCTTCTGAGATATATTAGAGCTTATTTTATGGCCTTTGAAGCGAAGTATAGGCTAGTATATATAGTATTTTATCTATAATAAAAAGTGTCGATATTACTTCTTGAACAATTGTGTCTACATTTATAATGAGGCTTACTTGAGTTAAATTAGATGCAGCTAACTTAATGATTATTTTATTGAAGCCAATAGAAGGAGACTTGATAGAGAATGATTTGACCAATAGACAAATTGACTTTGACCCATATAAATAATCCTAAAGCCCACAATGGAGGCTTGACCTATACATTTGACCCAAGCATTAAACCCATGCATTAACAAGATAAATAAAATAATAATAAAATTCTTTTCACTTTCTTTTGACAAATATATTACATTTTGATTTCAAGTACTATAATGAAGACCAAACTTAATTACATTTTCCAACACTCCCTATTAACTAGGGAGCTATTCATATTTACATATAAAAGAGGCACATGGAAGATCCCAACACATCATCTATGAAGAAGTTTAGGCACCGCAATGCCATGGACTAGATTCCTGACCAGGGAAATCTATCCATTGGTCTCTCAACAATTTAGGCACTGCAATGCCACAGACTAGATTCCTGACTAGGGTAATCTATCTGGGTGGGACTAAGATGGACTCAAGCTTTCAGCCTCTCAAGGTACCATCAGGCTTATTTGCTAACCATCAACATAGAAATCCAGGTGTGTATCCAAAAACAAAGCTCTATAATCAACACCACTTTTCCAACTTCAGGTCCTAGACATCAACACAAAGTGTCGGCTAGATGTCCTCCTAAGAAATGCTTCACTTAGAAAGCCTTAACAGTCCTTGATCGAACAGATCAAGGATAACCAATCTCTCCCAATCAAAATGATCGGTAACCATCATGCCAACAAAACCTTCGAGAGATTTACTTGTACAAATGCAACCCTAATCAATAATATATTTTCACATGTACATAATGAAATACAAACCTTTGGGGTCTTCCAAACAACTTGATGTTTCTTCTCAACTTTCCATAGTAGGAATATCAACTGAATCTTTGACAGAAGATTCCTCAATCATACACTTTTATTTCCTACTTCATATGTAACAACATATTCTTCAATCAGATCTTTCTTTTCTTCTTTCAGTAGCACCTCAAAATGAATTCTCCAATTTCCTTCTCTTATTCATGGCCTTCACTAAAACTTATGGTTGTTAGTCTTGGTCTAGTGCATGACACATGAAGTAGAGAACCATATATGTCACTCCCTCTTAATCAAAGAGGATCTTATCTTTCCTGTACAAAGAATATTCTCAATCATCCTCTTATCTTAGGGAGATTTCATCCAGGCTCCCTCTTAACTTAGGGAGTTCTATTTCTTCTTTACAACATCAGAGAATCTTTCATGGCTTCCATACTTCTTATCAGAGTAATTCATATATCATGCTTATCACATTCATCTTCACCAACTTGAATATGATGTACCTACACAACTCAGATAGCAAGTACAACCAAAAGTATAGAAGCATGCAGTTAGCCATATCAATCTTATAACAACGAAAGCATTTAGACTTTAAAAACATAATCAACAAGAGACTATACTTCAATATTTTAACTTCTTGCCCAGGTTTAGTTACAAACCCCAAATGACATTCATAGCTCAAGATATCACACTCATTGTATCTAGGGTTTCAATATTCTTTCAAAGACAAGTTCCTCCATATAGAAAACCCTAGAAATAAATCAAACCAATGAATCTAACAACTTTCAGAATTCATATGTTATATTCCTCACTAAGATTTCATACATGAGCTTCAACAATCAAAATCAATCACAGCTTAATGACAATAATCTACTAGAGTTTGATGTAAACCCTAGATTTCCATTTACAAATTCTCAGCAAACACTATATAAATTCATAGATTCTAGATTTTCATATTACACATACTAGAGAATTTAATTACTACTAGGGTTTAGCTGCAAAACCCTAGATTTACCAAAAATCATCATCCTAGAACACCAAACCTTGACTAGGGCTTGTTTCCAAACCCTAAGACTCATGACTATTAATACTTAAGTCAACACATATATCAGGAATTCATCAACATATCATAAGCACGTCATATGTTAGACCGTGTTAGACATATACAATCCTAGACCTAGCTAGGGTTTCAACCAATGGACACATACCTAGGGTTTCATTCTTGGAACTCTATACATATAGACACAAATAAACCATATATATCTAGGGTTTCATAACACAACAAAGAAAAACCTACTATTCCAAAGTTTTAATGGTTCGGGATCTCAAAAAAATATCATTCAACCCTAACAAGTTAGGTTTTCATGACACCATCAACAAAACTTCAAATAGCATTTCCCAATAACCCTAAGAAGTTTAGGGTTTTAGTAATTCACATTAGCATACCCTTAGGTTATGGTTTTTCAAAGAACCTATATAGGGTTCTATAAAATCAGTTAAGAATAGGAGTGGGGTAGATTTATCAAAAGATGAATCACCCTAAACAAGAATCTCTATGAGTCAAGATATCTAGATCCTAGACATAACGATGTTAGTAATATAATGCAAGCTTCAAAAATGAGATGATCATACCTTTAAGAGAATCTTGTAGGAAGTATAGCTTGAGACATACCTGCAGATGTTCCTTGGCAAACTTGATGGGGATTTATTGAAGTGTTCTCTTTGTATTAGGCCATCATTTCTCATACTTGTAGTACATACTTACAAGCACAACATGTGATACCAAACACATGATTTAATTTTTTAAGTTAGATCTTTTACATAATCATGGAGGATGGAATCCTATGATAAGTTTTTCACTCTTTCAATCAATAGTAGGACCTTTTATTTGACATCCTAGATTATTTGTAAAATCTAGAAAGACAAGTATTAAGGTTCTAGTCTAGGGGGTACTATTTTTACCCTAGTCTAGTTATAAACAGGGATCATATTAACCATTAGAGATAATAGGAATTTAAAGGCTTATGAACATACATACCTTGTGAATTGCATTCCTCTAATTTGACCCCTTATGAGCAATTTTGACAATGTCTACTTGATTTACCTTAAGCTGGTCCCTTGTGCTTGTATTCAGATCCTTGATATATCTTATTAAGAGCACCGAATTGATGTCACTTTGATACTACCAAACTGAAGTTATTGAATTGAGGTCATTGTAGTTGAACTGGAATGGTACCCAAACTGTGATACTGAAGTAGCACCAAATCACTGCGCAATATCACTGAAATTGTGGTTACAGTGGAGGTACTAAATTGTGGTAATACAAAATCTATAGTAGCACCAAAATGTGGTTAGCTTATCCTTGTAATGCCACCAAAACTTTGAAGTGACTTTTTTGAATTTCTAAGTATGTGATGTGAAGTCCTCACCCTTGTAATAGCATTGAACCTTTCTTACTATGATATCACTACTATGATAGAACCGAGTCTCATATGTTGTATTAGCATAACTGAAATAACACCGAGATACTGAAGAATAGAGACTTCCTATCTGTAACAACATTGAGATATAACCAAACCATGTTCATTGTAAGAGCCCTAAAATTATGATAGTTCTGAACTTTATCCATTTATTATTACAGTAACCAATCTGAGCTTCTTTACAAGACTGTCTTTCTATGATAACCAGACTTTAATCTTGATATTGATATTCAATGCAAACATATGCTTTATTGAGTATACTTCAAAAGTATATAGGTGATCTTCAAACTTCCTTTGACCTTGACCATAACTCTGATACCATGTTGGAAAATCCATAAACGTGGCAATTAAAATGATTTTCCTCTTAATGAAATTAACTTCTGATGTTTCCATTATTAGTGTTAGATTTCTTAATTATATTTTCTTATCATCAAGATTAATGCCACGCAACAAATAGAAGAGAACACAAGATATAGGCACACTGCCAGGGCAAAACCCACTTCAAGGGGAAAACCTAGTCACAAATTCTTCTTTCATTAGATTCAAAAGATGAGAATACCAAGACCCTTTCAATCTAGACCCAATACATCCTCCATCAAGTCATCCTTATAACTATGAGAACACCGAGTCCTTATCACTATGATAATAATAAAATCATCTTACTGTGATACCTTGCTATTGTGGCAGTTCCAAAAATATTCTTCACTGCATCTAGACCTTGACATTATAGCAACACCGAAATCATCTAGTAATAGCAATGAACTGTGGATACCGAGATCATCCCTATGCCTAAACCAAGCTCCATTGTGACATTGAAACATCCTTCTGTGATGAACTGCTCATTGTGATGTCATCGAAATTGTCATAAGAACAAGCCCTCTCATTATTGTCACATTGAATCCTTCTTCCTTGAATTTTCTCTAAAATCCGCAATACTGTAATATCCGAATTGTAATTTCAGAGTTAATCCGAACCCTTCTTCTGAGATACATGCGAGTTTATTTTATGGTCTGTGGAGCGAAATATAGGCTAGTATATATAGTATTTTGTCCATAATAAAAAGAGTCGACATTACTTCTTGAACATCTGTGTCTACATTTATAATGAAGTTGAATTGAGTTCACTTAGATGTAGCTGACTTAATGATGATCTTATTGAAGTCAATAGAAGGAGACTTGATGGAGGATGCTTTGACCAATAAACAAATTGACGTTGAGCCATATAAATAATCCTAAAGCCTAAATTGGAGGCTTAACCTATATATTTGAATCAAGCATGAAACCCATGCTTTAACAAGTCAAATAAAATAATAATAAAATTATTTTCACTTTCTTTTGACAAATATATTATATTTTGACTTCAAGTACAATAATGAAGACCAAACCTAGTTACATTTTCCAACAAAAAGAACCAAGTTGAATAGTAAATCTAAAAGGTGCATCTCTATTGGGTATGAGGATGGTTTAAAAGGTTATAAGCTTTGGAACCCAGAAACAAGGAAATTTGTGTACAACCGAGATGTGGTGTTTAGAGAGGTTAAATATGCTATTAAGCATGAAGTCCTACCAAATGAACATGAGAAGATAGAGTTTGAGCTGAAGGAGGAAGAACAATAATAAGAAGAGGAAGAGTTTCCCACTCTAGTTTTGAGGAGATCAGTTCGAGAGAGAAGGCAGTCAGAGAGGTATATTCCATATGCTTTTTATTCAAATATTTCTTTATCTATTACTAATGATTATCCTAGAATTATTAGTGAGGTAGTGGATTCAGAGGATGGAAAACTTTGGAAGGAGGCCATGGTTGAAGAAATGACATCCTTGGACAAAAATGAAGCTTGAGATCTGGTGGAGTTCTCCACTGGAAAGAAATCCATTGGCTACGAATGGGTGTTTAAGAAGATGAATGCAAAAGACAAGGTACAGAAATACGAAGCTCTGTTGGTAGAAAAAGGTTATTCCCAGTTGTTAGGAATTGATTTTGGTGATATTTTTTTCTCTTGTTTCCAATTTATCTTCTATTAGATTACTTTTATATGTTGTTGCTACTTTTGATTTTGAGGTAAAACAAATGGATGTGAAGACACATTTTTTATGAGGTTCTGAAAGAAGAGATCTACCTAAAGAAACCAGAAGGCTTTGCAGTGAAGGGTAAGAAAGAACTAGTATGCAGGTTAAAAAATTCTTTGTATGGGCTAAAGTAGTCACAAAGGATGTGGTATAAAAAATTTGATACATATATATGGGGACTTGGCTTCACCATGAGAAAAGAAGATCACTGTGTATTTTAAATTAATTGACAACCATGTTATTTATTTAGTCTTGTATGTGAATGATATGTTGTTGATTGGAAATGATAACGAAATTATCCAATATTTGAAGACCCAATTGTCCGCCGAATTCAACATGAAGGATTTTGACTCTACAAACTATATTTGGGTCATGGAAATTAAATGAGATGGGGCAAAAAGGAAGCTCTCGTTAAACCAGAGAAAGTATGTCAAGAATATATTGCGGAGGTTTAATATGCAAGATATTAAATCGGTCAAGGTTCCTATTCCTATAGGTTTAAAGTTATTTGCTAAACAGTGTCCCAAGACACAAGAAGAGGAAGAGGACATGTCCTGTGTTCCATATGCAAGTGCAGTTGGTAGCCTGACCTTGCGGAAACAATGGGAGTATTGAGTAGGTTTACGTCAAAACCAGGGAAGGAACATTTGACAATAGTGAAGCGGATTTTCAGGTATTTGCGTGGCACTCGTGATTATGGTCTGTGATACGAAGGAAAACCAGGATTTGACATACTTTTGGATATCTATGGCTTTGTTGATGCAGACTGGGCTGGAGATCTAGGTTGGAGAAGATCTACAAGTGGGTATGTGTTTAACCTATTTGGAGGAGCAAGAAGTTGGATGAGAAAGAGACAATTTGTAGTGGCACTTTCAACTACAAAGGCTGAATTCATGGAAGCCACTCATGCAAGCAAGGAAGTAGTAAGGATAAATTATGACAGCCAAAGTGCAATTTTATTGGCAAAGAACCGTGCTTATCATTCAAAGACAAAGCACATTGATGTTCAATATCACTTTGTGAGGGATATGGTTGAAGATAAAAAGGTGTTGTTGGTAAAGGTGGACACTATAAAAAATGTTGTAGATGCATTGACAAAGTCTATGAGCACTGAGAAGTTTTCTTGGTGTAGAGAAACAATTGGCATTGTATCCTTGGACCAATAACTAAGCTCTCCTTTGACATTCGGTGTGGAAAGAAAACAACAAGTGGGAGAATGTTGGACGTGTGTTATATTATTTCCATGCATCATGCAGACCCAATAACAGTTGGGCGGACCTAAGTATGGGGAGTGGACCTAAAGATGGTGGGCAGACCTACCCATGGTTTTGTGCATGGTTTTTTGGCATGGTGGTTTTTTCCTATGATATTTGTAAATCCGGTCAAGGGAACTACAATTATGTTCTAACCCCAAGGTTAGTGGATTGGGGTTTATGAACGCTTCGACATGTATATATACATGTATTGTAACATTGAAAGAAATATGATGAAAAGTCAATTTGGTATTCCTGGTTTTGGGATCCAGGGGAAAATCTCCATGTATATATCTTTTATGTTCTTGCCATTGTATATTTTTATATTTTAAGAATCTGTTTGTAGGTAATTTCTGTACAGGGTTAAAACCTACACAAGAGGTATTCTATCAGTTGAATAATGGATTGTTTGCAAAGCTACATAGGAGGAAAAATGCTCCTTAGCCCACTCTTCCTTTGAGGATTCGACTTTATGAGCTAAAGAGCCTTAAGGTGGTTGATGTTGAAATTGAAGAACTCAACTGCCCTTACTTTGGAAAATTGAACTTCCACATATATTATCCTAGAAAAGTGTGCTAGAAACACTGTAATAAGATACAATATACTATCCGTATGGACCTATGATCGTACCAAAAGATGAAAATATCGAGAATTGGTAACGCTAAGAAATAGTTGGCTAGGAGATGAGGCAGGTTCCTCCCAGGTTCCATAGGCACCCAATGTTCAGATGAAGGAGAATCGACATGAAGAAATTGCTCAAGTGTACAACGTAGCACCCATGAAGAGGCTAAAACATAATCCTATGGCAGAGAGTAGTAGAAATTTCAAGGTTGATCTTATGAGCAAAGGTGCGTTTGAGGCAAAGCATAAGAGGAAACAAAAGGAAGAGGAGAAGAGAAGGTTAGAAGAAGAGTGAAAAAGAGAGGATGAATGATTATGAGAAGAGGAAAAGAAGAGAAAAGATGATTTACTGAAATCAGAGGAGGAAAGGAGAAGAGCAGTAGAAGAGGAACTACAAAAGTAGTCACAAGAAGAGCAAGTGAAGAACATACATGGGGAAGAAGCCACACAGATAATGGAGGAAGAACAGATGGCCCATGAATTAGAATCATAATTAGAGGAAGAGGATTCTATTGGGCCACTTGCAGATGTATCTGACATGTATTCAGGGCCTCCTCTAACCGATGGTCATCTCCCATTTAGTGAAATGGGAATTGCTCCTCCACCAGATGACAGGGTCATGGATGTATCCAATCTTACCTTCTAGATGAAGAAGCGAATTGTGCAAGAAAGGTGAAGGTACTTTCCCAATGATCTTTCCCATCCATTCAACATATCCATAGAGAAGGTGATAACATCAAATACCATGAGAAATCCTAGACCAGTCATGGCATAAAATTTGGCTTTTGCGACAGTAGCACAAGACAATATAGAGTATCTTGTAAGTGATAATGCATGATTGAGAAAAGAGCTAGCTATCTCAAAACAATAGGTTGATCATCTTACCATGGAGAAACAATGGTTGTCTTCCACTAGTATCAACATGAAAAAGCTACGACTAGCCATATCCGAGGAAGACATGATGAGGCAGATGTACACTAAGATGATTCTTTTGCATGAGTTGGTAACACCCTTGGTTCAAATTCAAAAGAAATCTCTAGAGATCCTAAAGCTTCTCAAGGTGACAAATAGAGTTGTAGATTGGATATAGGGTTGGGGTTTCAAGTATCTAGATGTTCCAAAAAAGTTGGTCAAGAATGACAGGATAGTTGCCGGGTTATATCGAGCGTGGTTAAGACTTTCATACTCAAAACTATGCCCAATTTAGTGAACAAGCGACCAACACCGTTGCCGCTTATGTTTCACTGTGTAGTGGCTTAAAATCCCAGGCACAAAAGCACAAAGTAACTTTTGTGGGTTCACTTGGAGAGATAAGAGGTAAGGATGCAATCATGAGGGAAATAAAAGAGTTTATTGAACAAATCAAGCAGAAAACAAATCAAGAAGGCTTGGAGATCACTAGTAATAATATTCTACAGTGTGAAATTTGTTGAAGAATGTAACTAGGTTTGGTCTTCATAATTGTATTTGAGTCATCATGAAATGTATTTATCAAAAGAAAGAAAATTAAACTATTATTATTATTATTATTACGACTTATTAAAGCATGAGTTTCATGCTTGGGTCATCATGTTTTAGGTCAAAGTCGCCATTGAGGACTTCTAGGTTTTGTCTTAAGCCATTAGAGTCATAGTCCATTTAAAGAGACCCTTCTTGGGATTTTGAATCATATAAAAAGAATTAATATTGAGTAAAATAAGTCATTTGTCATCTCCACACCAAGTCAGCGTCAAGAAGATAAATTTGGCCTCAAACAGGGTAATTCGACCTCACCAAAAGCCTATATATTGGAGCAATTCGATTCATTTGGAGGACACTCACTCACTCAAGTTCAATATCCAAGAGAAGGAGGCAGAAAAAGTGCGAAATTCCAAGAGGAGGATATTTGTTGGAGAAGGGAAAATCAAAGTTTTTGGGTTGTCCCTCTCTTTCACATGTGTGGATTTTTAGGGCTATATTTGCTAGTAGGTCGAAATTCTGTTGGGTTGGAGATTTTGTTGGGCTGCTATCGGGTCGAAGTTATTGTTGGAAGGTTATTATCTACAAAAGAAGGAAAGGGTTGACTTGGTTGTTGGAGGAATTTTGAGTCTAGGTCAAGGAGTCTTGGATCATCTTGTGAAATTATTAAGGAAGATTTATTGATTGGGTTTTTACCTAGATAGGGGTTTTCCCTTGGCTGTCTGCCTACAAATGGTGTCTATGATATTTGTGTTATTTTTCCAGTAATTGCTTGACGAACTAAAGATAAAATAACATAATAAGAAATCATAAGAATATATCAAGTAATTATCAATATAAAGAAAATCTTTTTGCCTTTTTTATTTTCTAACACAATTGAGCTAACTAAAGTTCACATGAAATTATCCTGGTTGTGGAATAACATACAATCAAGCTCCAAATCCATATTATCATAGGCATTGGATGTAAAGATGTGATATGTTGCAGACTTTCCCGTCAAAGTCAAAGTCATTGCAACATAGTTCAGAGCATGGCACTCCTATATCACAAATGAACTCCATGCTCAAGCTACTGATTTGTCCTTTTCTTTTTCATGAGGAATATTTTGTATTATTAGAGTTTTGTCATATATAGTCACCATTTTGATGTAATTTTTTCCTTTATGAATAAATGTAATGTAAATAAGCCCAAGAGACACATGTGGAATGTGAAAAGACACATGTGGAATGTAAAGGGTTATATGTAGAATACGAAGAGTCACATAGAAGCCCGTAGGTTATGGAAGTCAAGGAGTCATGAGGAAACTCAAGAGTCATTGTAATTTGTTATGAATAAGCCCTCATAACTCAAGTAAATGGATTTGACCTTTAGATATTTGGACTTGGATTCTCTAGTTGTGCATAAGGGAGAAGATAATTCTTTTGGAAAAGCAAGTTGTAGCTTCATGTTCCACTATTGGAGCTAGTGTTTCATCAATGTAACTTAGATCTTCCATTAATTATCAAAAGCTCTTGGAGTCAACACTCTTTCATGCATGTATCGTAAATGTTGTAAGAGTATTCTTTAGATCTTTGCAGTATATGTTGTGTTACACATACTAAAGATAATGAACTATTTGATTTCTTTAGATATTAATCTTGTTGAATGGATTTTTTTATGTTCTTATATGATCGTTGTTATCTTATGAACTACTTTGCAGGTTAATCAACGAATCTTCTCGACCGCTCTCACGTGTATCTCTTAGGACAATACTATTATTTTTCTATTAGAGGCCTATTTCTCATCCCTCTTCGTGGAAGCTCCTTTTACACCTTACACTTGATGCCTCACAATGCTTACATACTTGCTACCCCAAACGTATATGCATGATCTCTTGTGTATGTCTTGCGACCAAGGAATTATTTCAAGATCACTTGATATGGTAGTCGGACCTTATATTCAGATGGGGCTCCTACACAAAACAATGTGAGGTCTAATTGGGACTTCACATCAGGGATACACATTATATGTTGGGAGCATCCAACACTGTCAACATCCTAGCGCTAGAAGGAGGGCCAGATGACAAGATGAGCCCATGAAGTCTATTTGAATCTCTTATCATAAATGACTTCATCCAAAATCATAATCCCGAGGTGCTTTTCAAAAGCTTTGGATCTCTCATTCCCTGTGGAATTTTTACATAACTTGTCACATTTTAAGTTTGATGGGAAGGGTAAAACAACCGTTCTTGATTATGTGATTACATTTGTTCAATTCTATTTTTCGAGCGAAGTTTTTTCTGAAGATATTCTTGCTCTATTTTTCACACTCACATTAGATGGTCATGCCAAGCAATGGTGTTATTATTTACCCACTGGTACTATGCATTCTTTCAAGCAAATGGTTATTGCACTTCATCAATTTTTTGACAAATATGATTATCAAGATGTTTGTAATAAAATTGATCAACTTAGGATGAAATCAAATGAATCTTTAAAGAAATTTGTTGATTGATTTCTTCACCTTTGTTGTGAGTTTCTTTTGGTGATGTGGATTGGGAATCTTTAGATGACACATTTCAGGTCTTGGTAAGGATTTCAAGAAAATATTTTCATTCAGATCAATCAGATGATATTTGCCAAGAGGAACCTCAATATTCCAAGGAGGAATATACAAATCCTTTTTGTTCCTTGTACCCCCCTTTTGATGTACCTTGTGTCATCCCTATTTAGATTTGGAAATTTGAGAATCAAATTTACGAATCCGATTTGGCAACAAATTCTAATGCTAAGGAGTTTATTGATGAGGAGTCACTTTTCCTTTCTTCACTTTCTCAAGATGATGATCCTCCTTGTTCTATCAATCATTCACCTCATATTGTTGATAATCAACCTATCGATATTGAATCCTTTAATTATGATCAACCCTTAGAGAAGCATTGTTTTGATCAACTTGTTTCTATGCATTTGAATGCTTGTCCAAGCTTTATGGATGAATCTTTGTTTTCACAAGAAGACTTAGATTTGAAAAGTTTTCAACTGGAGTCAGATTGATTATTGATGAGTGTCTTGCAGGTTTATCTATCCCCGCTCAATAAAATGATATGTTAATCATTGAAATTTTTTGTCAATGTCTCGATCAGCCATCCCATGAATCTGTTGATTATGGAAACTTTGATTTGATCCCTTTTGTTAATGCAACTAATGAGAGTTGTTCATATATATATCTGCCCGTGTATTCAAAGTATCAGTTTCCATCCTTTGAATATTCCGAGCCTTGTTAGGAAGTCGAGGCACTTCAGTCTACATTGATGGTTATGTCTCGCTACCCTGATGAAACTTTTGAACTTGGTCAGATTATGATTTTCTCATAGAATTCCATTCTTAGCATTTTTACATGGAATACAAATTCATTCTTAAAGATGTTCAATATCTTCATGTTGATTCTTTTAACCCTCAAGATAGAATCTACGATAACATGCATACACTCCAACTGATGTACCCTTCTTCATGTAAATATTCGATCTTGAACTTGGAAATAAAGAGTGACTTGGAAATTTCTCAATGACAGCTCTCCTTCTTCATCCATTATAAATCTTGACTCACACACCAACACTGACCATTTCCAATCTGCATGTGATTCACAGGCTGATATTGATCTTTCATTTGATACCAGTATATCTATTGTCAACTTTTGCTTGCAAGTTTTTCAAGATAGTTGTTTTTATTACCCTCTTGCAGATTGGTTAGAGCACTCTTATGTGATGAGTTCAATGGCTCATAGTAAGTTACTTCATGCATTCAATCAGGGTTTGTTTGGATATGAGTCAAGGAAGTGTTGTTGTGGTGTCTTTTGTCATAAATAGAAATCAATTACCTTGCACCAATGTTCTTGCACTGCATGTCTTTGTGTTTTTGTGTAGATGTTTTGGTTTTTTATCTTTCTTACTGCACTTTATGTTATATTTCTTTTATTCGATCATATATTTCGACTCAAGGTTCAGAAGAAACTTTTATGGCAACATTGGAAATTCCATTTCACTTACTCTCGATATTTCAGCCTTTAATTTAGGTTAGGTTAGGATGCATTTAGTTAGCTGCATTCCATTGTTTTTCTTTTGTTTCATCTGCCATCTTTTCTTGTCTTGCTTTCCTAGTTCTTGTCTTGTTCATGTTAATTTTTCAAAAGAGGTAAAATTCCACCTTGGACAGCTCAAATGACTGAGATAATGATTGCATTAGATTCCTCTTTTCGAGAGGACCAAAGTCGACCTAAATATCACCCAATTTGGTCAAGCAAAAGTTGAGTGATGAATTATTTTATTCATACATGTATTATGGAATGGGTTGGCACTAACCACATGAGTAACTACTTGAGTTAGTCTTAACCCCAAGTGAACCCTCAGGAAAATATATTAAAATAAACGACCTCAAGTTCATTTCAACGCATCATCATATTTCTATTCTTCTATTTTGTCTTGGCTCTCACAGGTACGTTGGAAGGAGTTCGCACAGGGTTTGAAATAACCAACAAAATTTGCTTTGAGATTGGGTTTTTTGTATCTTGGTTGCTAGCACAGATCAGGACATTTTCATCCCGATCGTAGGCACAAAGTAGGAAAGAGAGCAACTCTAGCTCTCTAGTCACTCGGAGATAGTTTAGTGAGAGTGATTATGGGTTTAGAGGCAAATCAGAAGGTTCTGGTTTCCGGTCACTCTCACAAAGTACTCTTGGGAGCGACCAAGACATCTCGGTCGCTTGCACAACAATAGTAAAGGAGTGACTAGAGAGCTAGAGTTGCTGTATTATGCCACGGTTGCATGCATGGAAGCTTATTCAAAGCGATTCTATAGTCACAGTTGCTCGCATACAATATTCAAGAGAGTGACTTGGGATTTTTAGTGGCACACAGACAATGTTGATGAGGGCGACCCAAATTTTGATCTAGGATTTGACATCTTGGCTTCAGCTAACTTCAGTGATCTAGTAAATCTAAATTTCTATTTGTTGTTAGATAGATTTGTAGATCTGATTTGTTAGTTTCCACTGCAAACATATGTATTGGGCTCATTGACAATGCCAGGAGTGCTCAACAGCGTTCAACATACTGACAACACTATGACGTCACCTGTTGTCCCTTGCATCTTGGAAACACTATGTAGCCCAGGAGTCCCATTTACTTTGCTGCACTAGTTAGCAACATCATGTAGTCTTAGCACTACTATACTAGTCGCCTTGCTTGTTGATGTCCATACTTGCCATTGAGCAGCACAATGTACCCTTGCTACCATGTGTTGTTTCACCACGCTACACTATTGCACTGGATCACTGGTTAGGGAATCACCCTACAACCCTTATTCTCCATATAAATTAGTAAACTAGCCTTCTAAATACTGTGGTTCTCCAAGAGTGTAACCCTCCACACTTACGTTATTCCTTTTAGCTTTGTTTAACTGTGGCTAAGGCCATGTTGTCCCTACAACCCCTTCACGTTGTCTAGGGCAGCCTCCACGTTGTCCTTCTGGTCTTTCATACTGTGGCAAAGGCCACATTGTCTCTATAGCCCCTTCATGCTATCTAGGGCAGCCTCCATGATGTTCCTTTGACCCCTTGTACTGCGGCTCAGACTCCCCTATCCACACAGCCCATCACGCTATCTAGGGTAGCCTACACGTTGTCCATTTGACCCTTCATGCTGTGGCTAAGACTCAATTGTCTACTCAACTATTCCTTGACCTAATCTGCCCAACAATACACACTTAGAATAACCCTTACTTACCATGCTATCACCTACAACAAACCCTCACTGCCACCCATAAACTTGACTGTGTCCTAGGGCTTCTCACTTGACTGCGTAGATATTAGGGCTGTCCTCCTTGTAGCGTTAGGTCTGACTTCTTTTCCTCCAACATCTAGGGCTTCCACTCCTATATTTCTCTTCCACTAAAACCCAAGAAAAGTGGAGAGAAATCAAGATAGAAGTGTGTGTAGAAATGACTATCAAGTCACCTCTTTTTAGACTAAAACGTTGAGCACATGTGGGGTTAATTTGGTTGCTGGCCGACCTTGACGAATTGTCTTATAACACAAATATATTCATAACTCCATGAATACTTATCGGAATCAGATGATCTTTAGATCAATCCAACACCTGTTGATGAGAGGGATCCAAGAAAAATATTAGCTGCCATAATTAAGATGACCCACATGGAGTTTGGCCCTAGTTGCCAATTTTAACAATAATGGTGTAGATATGAATATTATAATTATGATATGAGATGAAACTTAATGTATGAATGATGAAATGCAATTATCATAGTAAAGAACAATGTCGCCCTAAGTAAATTTAACATGGAATTAGAGCTGGGATAAAGAAAATCCACGGAGATCACCTTGATGATGACACCATTGATGGAAGCAAGAAGAGGATGGTGGAGACCTAAAAGAATTATAGGGTTTGAAGAAAACCCTAGGTAACTTGATTATTAGGGTTTGATGGATTCTATGAGGTTAGGGTTGAAGAGAAAACCTTGGTTTATGGAAACTATTTGAGATATAGTATGGTCAATGAGAAGATTCTCAAGCACTTGTGGAAGATCCGATGAAGCCCTAGATGGGATAATCCCTAGCAGATCTAGTTGGATACTTGAAAGCAACATTGGTATATGGACCATGGACATTGCTAGATCTTGAAGATTGGTTCAAGAGGGAGAGGATCACCTCTCATTGAAGATACGTATTTCTTTACTTATGATGCTTCTTACTTGTTAGACTTATAGATCTGATTATTATGTTTATTTCTTGTACTTCCCGCATATGTATTTGAGTATATGGATGTTTCTAACCTCCTTGATGAGATGTAATGAGTAGATCCTTATTTAAGATCATTTCGAGATGCAGATCTAGAAAGAGATAGAGAGGTACTTGATGAAATGATAACAAAGTGCTTCAAGTGGCCTATGTCTAATAAAAAGGTGCATAGGTAATACCACAAGGTATGGATGGTATGTTTCAACTGTTGGATCGATAATTCCTAAGGTATGATGAGAATGTCTCTTTCTTTAATGGCTCATACATACATATAAAAGTGACTTGGATATATGTTTCTTATGATTAAATGATGCACTTGGTGTTGAAAATTTTGATCTTCTTGAATTCTTTGAGGCTATCTAATATAGATACATTGATACACTTGATGTTTGGCTAAAATCTATGATCTATCTGTTGGATATTTTGATCCTATAAAGAAGGCTAGCACCTTGACTCCATTAAATGATATTCTTGATACTTGTCATGATGGATTTCATATAGAAGGATATCTCATTGACTCCTATACATGAGTCTACTAGTAATGGTTGTGATAAGCATGATGAAAGCATATGGAAAGAGTGATTGACACTCTTGTTGTTTTGATAAAGCTTTATTGAATGACCTAATTTGATCTCATTGGTCATGAAGAGCATGATAACCTTGATGTGAGGTATAAGTATAAGATTGATATTCTAGACCTTTTACTACCTATGGTCTTGTCTTGATGGCAAATGGTTAAATTGAATGCCCTAACTTGATAGAGTGACTAGATAGAAAGTGTTATTGTGTTCATAATATTTGAAATATGATGTTACATCTATCTGCTACTTTGACTCTAACCTTTGATGAAAGTTTGATGTCATGATGATGATAGCGACAAGTTTATGATCTAATAGATCTGTTGTTTCATGAATCAAGTAGAGACTTACATGAATGAAGATGAATGATCTAGATCCCTAGTAAGAGGGAGAATCTCTTCTCAATATCCTTACCCTTATTACTATTTGTATTCTATGTCGCTGAAGTATGATTTATGTGCATCTGACAGTATTAATCTGCAACAAAGTCTTAGATCTGAGCCCGTACATAAATTAGGGTTTTTGCTCCAGACGGAGTCATAGATATAGGAGATCTCATCTCTAAACACATGCATGCTAACGCCTAGACAATGTCCAGGAATCTAAAGTCACTCTCATGCTAACTTGAAGGGAGAGACCATAGGTTTAACTGTTGTAGACCATCATATGAAGCTTTATGAAGCTGTCTGAACTTTGAATCATGATGTCTCTGATAGATTTTGTCGTTGTTAACTGATTTATGAAGTTGTTGAGTTAAATTGTTGACCATATAATGAAGTATTGTGCATGAAATCAGATGGAAACCTGGAAGATTTCAGTACCACACATAAAATTTTCTAGCAGGAAAAGCTTGAATGTTTTCCATAACATGAATATGAAAACTGAACTTGTGTTTGTAGGTGATCATGACATACATATAGATATGTCACTATGTTTTTTCTACAAGAGGATGGCATGATTTGGAATTACTAGTATATATGAAAAATGTTTTGACATGATGCTTGACAATAACTTTGAATTGATGAATGAGATGTGCTTTAACTATAGATCTCTCTACAATAGTAATTCGGACTTAACCTGATGTCTAGTGATGAGATTTGACAATTGTTGATTTGTTGTGATATCAATGCTATGTGGGCATGATGACTTATGTGGGTATTCAAATATTGGCCTCCTTGTTCTTAGCACAATGGTTGAAGTAATGATAGTTGTGATTTGGCATGGAAAATGGAACCTGCATGATTCATCCTTGACGTATGAATTTACACCTAGTGACATGATGAATTGTATTATGATTATGAGAATGACTTATTCAAGTTCAAAAAAGACAATTCATGACTTGTTGGCATGATGAAATCATGATTTGATATGAGCTCCACCTATCTCCTGGTTGAAAGTATTAATACTATGATAATGATGACTTTGATAATGGTCGTGATCTGGCTTCTAAACTCTAATGAGTTGATTTTATTGTTGATGGTACAACATTGAGTTATGTAAGAATGATTATGTTGGCTTATCAAGGCATTATGCTTAGAGAATTTCAATCTAGATATGTCTAGATTTGACAGTTATCTGATGAAGTCAAGATGATGAGTTCCAAGGCATGGCTTTGATATTTATTATGGTTTTGGTTTTATATCATGATGATCTACTTATGACAGGTGATGAGCCTTTGATGATCTAAATCAAAGGGAGATGGCTTATGAAGCCCGAAATAATGTATCATGGCACAATGAATTGATATCTAGAATTTGGGAAAGAAATTCCATATTGCAAAGCTATTGGATATTTTTTTTGAATAATGAAAATGAAAATCCTTGGATACTCTGATTTAAGGTTCCATATGTTGTTGAACTTGACATGGCATCTGATGGTTGATTGAAGCATTGATGTTCTGTTTTTGAACACACATATATATAATATATATCTTATATCTATATATATATTATATATATATATATATATATATATATATATATATAATATATAATATATATATATATATATATATATATATGATGTGTGTAGAACCTAACTAAATGATTGAGCTGTTTCATTCACATAGAGTTTCCACTGAGCATGCTTTGAAATATTAGCATGAGGTGTTCTATTTTTGAGATATTTCTCCTATGGTATGCGTTTTCATAGATGTATTGTTGATATTTGAGATTGTTGTTGATAAGCACATTTGGATGCTGCTTTAGTATGAGATATACCATGTTATCTTGGATGAGAGGCGCATAGCATGACTGAGGTTGATCATTATGTTGCTAGCATGGCTAAGCTCCTTAGAGAGATGTTTGAGCATGATTTGGATATGACATGGATACATTGTGATGATCTGATTGGCAGTAAGTCCCATATTTATAGTTGGAACCAAGATGCTCTCATATATTGAGACAATGCAGTTGTTCGAAAAAAGCTCAGGGTTTTGGTGGGAACCTCCTTGAGAGGGAGTATGATTATGGTATTGTTTTGTGTTTCATATGATTATATATGACCTGAAATGATATTTGATTTGATGTTCTATATGAATAGGAAACTACTGATATTGAGACAAGTTGATGATGAGACAACTCTTCCCCCTTGTTTGAGCTCCTAGGGTGAGGATTGAGGGACAAGGGCTCCTGGGATTAAGGGAACTCTCGAAAATAGGGAACTCCCCTATTTGTTACCCATATGGTTGAGGGTTTTACTCCCTTGTCTGATCTTTGCAAACTATACCCTAGTTGGCATCATACCCACAAGCAGAGCTTATTGGAATATTACTCATTTGGAAAATGAGTTGAGGGTGTACAACCCAAGGCGATTATGATGCTGGTGTTATATCACATGCCTATTTAGGGTCATCGATGGGGAGATCAGTAGTCAATATGATTCCGTATTGAGGGTAAATCTCCATGATGAAATTCTGTGTTGAGGGTAAAGCACCCCAATGAGATTCCAGGGTCGAGGGTGTACTCCCCTGTGTGATCCAGGGTCAAGGGTGTACTCCCCTATGTGATGAATTATCCTATTGCTCTGTATGGGTGGAAACTATTACTCCCTGTTGTGATTCTAGGTTGAGATGCTCTCCCTTATGATATGCTCTTCGATGACGATTGACGTTGATATTCCAGGTCGTAGTCTGTTGATAGAGATTCTAGATAACATCTTGATGGATAGAGGGTGGTAGCTTAAGCTCCCCTATCAAATTCTTCTTCTTCTAGATCCAAGAATGTTCAACATATGAGAAGGAACAATCAAGAGATAAGCAAGAATAAGCAAAGGATAGATCGAGATGTACAATGATGATTTATGATGATGAGACACTTGAGATGGACATGGCATGATGATTAAATGACAAAGATGATCCGTAATGATACGTGATGACACTCAAAGATTCCAGAATGGCATATTGTTCGATGGACATATATTGGCAGGTGGAATTCTCCCTAGTTGAGAGGGAGTGTTAGTTTTTGCAACAGTGGTAAAATTCCACCTTGGAAAAATCAAATGACCAAGATAATGACTTCCTTAGATTCCTCTTTTCGAGAGGACCAAAATCAACCTAAAGATCACACAATTTGGTTAAGTGAAAGTTGAGTTATGACATATATTATTCATACGTGTATTATGTAGTGGGTCGAACCTAACCACATGAGTAACTTCGTGTGTTAGTCTTAACCCCAGTGAACCCTCAGGAAAGCCTATAAAAGGAAATGACCTCAAGCTCATTTCAACACACCATCTTTCTATTCTTCTATTTTGACAGGTTCGCTCTAAGTTTGGGTTTTCTGGACCTCGGTCGCTGGCACAGATCATGACATTTTCGTCCCTGGTTGCAAGCATAGAGTAGGAAAGGGAGCGACTCTGGCTCTTTAGTCGCTCAGAGATAGTTTAGTGAGAGCGAGTCTAGGTTTAGAGGCAGATCGGAAGGTTTTGTTCCTCGTTCACTCGCACAGAGTAGTCCTGGGAGTGACTAGGACATCTCGGTCACTCGCATGACTACAGTGAGGGAGTGACTCTGGGTTTCAATTATATTATGCCACAGTCGCATTCATGAAGGCATCTTGAGAGTGACTCTGCAGTCACAATCGCTCACATATAGTATTCGAGAGAGCGACCCTGAGAGTTTTGGTCACACAAAGACAATGTTAATGAGGGTGACCCAAGTTCCAATCTAGGATTTGACATCTTGGCTTCAGTTAACTTCAGTGATATGGTAAATCTGGATTTCTATCTGCTGTTACACAAACTTGTAGATTTGATATGTTAGTTTCTGCTGCAAACATATGTATTGGACTCATTGACAGTGACAACAGTGCTCAACAATGTTCAACACAATGATAGTAGTATACAATAGTTGACATCAGTTTGTGACAACACATTACAACCATGAGTATGAAGGTTTTGATTCCTAGCATGATTAGATCTGTTTCATAGATATCCTTATTGTTTTGCTGCATAGATAAAGTTATGGATCATTGTACTCTCTTTTGTTGCATCATTTGATGACGATCTAAGAAGAAGAATATTTTCAAGGGTTTTCCCCATAGTGGGTTTTTCCCTGGTCTTGAACCAATCCTGGTGTCTCTATGTGTGTGTATGCTTTTCTTCTACCGTTCCTTTTATATTTTGCTTCATTGATGATGACAACGATGTTGTTTCTTTCTATATATTTGCATATGATGATGTATAATGGTGTAGATCAGAATAATGTAATGATGATATGGGGTGAACTTAATGTATTAATGATGAAATGCAATTAACATAGAAAAGAACGATGTCGCCCTAAGAAAATTTAACAGTTCTTAATAATACTATGCATGAAAATTGTTTCATGAGATTTGAGATGATGCGGCTAAATTATGGGAAAGACAAATTGTAGTGATGTGGAACCCTTGGCTAAAATATTATTCTTCCTCTTTGATTAGGCCTTTACATATTTCATAGTGGATGATGTCTCAATGGAAAATATGATTTGTTTTGATTGGAAAACCATAAGTAGAACCAAGATGCCCGCATCAATTTAGGATCTTCATTCCTAGGCTCGGTTTATTAATTGATAGTGGTTTCCTTGCTGATTCAATCAAGTAGAGAAAGGAAAGTTGAAAACCCATAGCGAGAAAATCAATACTAGAAGTATATATAATCTTCTAAAGGAACAACCTCTCCTAGTCTCAATAAGTTGGGATTCCTCTTCCACCCTTGCAAAACAATAAGTGCTTAGGCACATCCAACTTATAAAAGGAACAACGGGTGAGAAGAGAAAGGCTTCCTACGCAAAGAGGTGAAGCAAGTGACTTCATTGGGATACGGAACATGCTTGCCAGCAACAAAATGATGCTTTTGTTCCTGTAGTGACTCCATCAGGGTATTAAACAGGCCTGTTGGCAACGAAGTAAGATTGGAGATGAAAATTAAGACTCTGATTATCTTCAACTCACCATTTTATATTACCTTCTCCTGGATCAAAATAATTGTGATCTGCAAGCTTTGTGATGTGTTTGATCTACTTATGGAATAGAAGAGACTATATCTTTAACTAGGTTGAAAGGGGAATCCAAGGCAATCCACCAAGTGTATCATTACTTCCTAAAGGGCTGAGACCATGAGCATAAAGGTAAGACCTAAATAGAGAAGCTAGAGTTCTCCCAGTGTGTTGCCAATTTTTTTCACTATAACAACAACCGTCCAAAATTTTCCCTTAGTCAATTTTGGAGCCTACATGAACTGTCGTTTCAAGCTATCTTGTGTTTTCTTGTTATGTGTTCATGTTTTTTAAGTACTAACTGCCCTTGCACTATTCCTAAGTGTCAATTTTCCTCCTAGGTTAAAGGTTTCTAAGTGTCATAATCTTATCTTTAGAAGCACTTGTGTTGTCTTTCTAAATATAGGAAAAGCACTAGATTTATTTGACTTAGTAATTAAATTCTTTCACTCAACATGTTTTCACGCAAAATAAAGAAATCACAACTTTTCTCTAAGAGAAAGCACACTTTCCAAAGCTAGCAGTCACAAAAGCCATTGTTAAGGAAAGTGCACCCTCCTAAGCATGAATTCACTCTTAACTCTCAGTGGAACATGTTGGACATTGGATAAACCAACACTCCCCGTGTGTTTCGCAACATGGACTAACCGCCTCTCGTGGATCCTTATCTCTGGCGATGTGATCGTTGACTAACACCTGCGGCTTTTGGTCTAATGACAATTGTGATTCCCAATAACTAGTATCAGAGTGTAGGTCACAAGTTTGATACACACATGGCTCGCGTTGGGGGGGGAGATTATTGGACATTAGATAAATTAATGATCCCCATGTGTTTCACAGCATGGACTAACTGGCTCTTGTGGATCCTTATCTCCGACGATGCAATCATTGAATAACACCTGCGAGTTTTGGTCTAACAACAATCGTGATTCTCAATAGAACACACTTCCTTCAATTAGTGGAGTGCACTCCTAGTCATTAACTCCAACGCACTCCTTGACATTAGTGATTGTGCCCTCTTGTTCCTTTTGCATGCTCCCTTCTTGTTTGCATGTTGAATGTACTCCTAGAAAATAGGAAGCCACTCCACTTCTTGTAACTAACTCACTCATTAACCAACAAGTGGTGATCATGCATGAACTTGCCTTGCATGTAGATTTTCTTTATAAACAAGCCCAACTCATCACTCACTCTCACAATTTTTGTTTCACACTAATCATCACTAGGAGTTTTGGTCCAATCTTGATCACAAGTATGTGGATTCTCTATGAGTTTTTTCACAATGTCATTTTTTAGGGCTTTTTTTGTTTCTAGTGGCGCTTTTGTTTTCCTTAGTGGTGTTTTAGTTTCTTTTCACTTATTAAGTGGCATTTTCATCTAGACTTCCTCGTACAAGTGTCACCTTCCTGGTGCAAGTGGCGTTTCTTGTGATTCTTCGCATTCCATGACTTTTCACCGTCTAGTCCTGATTGCAAAAAAACTTATAAACACTTGCAACTCTATTCTTTCATTATTACTATGTTTAAAACTTGTCCTTGACCTTTACTTATTTGTTTTCAACTCATCTTTGTGTAGAACACACTTTTGGAAGATAAGTTCCTTGTGTCTATTAAAATTGTGCCAAGTAGAATATCTTCTCCTCCATAGCGCATTGTTGAGAAACAAGGACCCCTTGTTCTTGGAAATTGTGCCCAGTAAGAAGTAGGCCCTCTCTTAAGTGCACAACACACCAACAAGCCACAGTGAGCATCCTTTTTCACTATTTCTACACCTTGCACCCTCACCTTTATTACAAAATCTTGCCAACTCTAAATATAATGGTGAATGATATCCTTGAACTAAAGGAGGATCATGAAGGAATTTGTAAGGGATGTGCATTAAGGAAAAATGTAAAAGAAACCTTTTAAAAGTCATGCTTCAAGTTCTAAAGGAATCCTGAACCTTGCTCACTCTAATGTCTGTGGTCCTATGTGGAGGTCATCTATACTATGTGACTTTCATTGATGACCACTCAAGGAAGACTTGGATTTATTTAATGAAGTGCAAGGATGAAGTATTTGAAAAATTTCAAGAATTCAAAGAAGAAGTAGAGAATCTTATAGAAATAAATACCAAGGTACTAAGATCTTATAATGGAGGAGAATACACATCAAATGAACTTATAACTTTCTGTAAGGAGGTTGGAATTAAGAGGGAGCTGCTAGTTCCATACAATCCAGAGAAAAATGGAGTAGCAAAATGGAAGAATCATAAAAGTGAAGAAATTTTTAGAGCTATGTTACATGGTTAAGGTCTAACCTAAGTTTCTATGGGGTGAGGCATCCAAAACAATTGTCTATACTCAAAATCACAGATCACTTGACAACATGAATCCTTAAGAAGTGTTTACTGGGAAGAGACCATACATAGATCATATTTGAATATTAAGAAGTGTTTACTGGGAAGAGACCATACATAGATCATATTTGAATATTTGGTTTCCATATCTACACTCACATTCCAAAATATAAAAGGAAGAAATTGGATCCTACAAGATTGAAGGGCATATTTGTTGGCTATAGTAACTCTTTAAAGGAATATATAATCTACATAAAAGAAGGGCACCAAATTAAAGTTAGCAAAGATGTGATCTTTAATGAAAGCATTGCTAATAAGAAATCCAAAGATCTCCCAATTGATTATGATGATGAAGAACTACCTATAATTAAAGAATCTCCAAGAGAAGAAGATTTCAATCATGAAGAAGAAGGTCCCAGCGAACCTGTGTAGCAAATCATAATCTCTGAAAATTGAAAGAGAATATATATCTATTTAGATAAATGATATTAGACCCCCATAAATTGGTATTAATTGAGTCATTACAAATTTCACAAGGGAGAATTTAACGAGATGATCATATTAAATAACTATAGGTTATAACTTGTTTTTATTTAGTTAGTTGGTTTATGATTAAAGTAGAGCAATATGATCCTAGTGTCATTTCTAGGGAGGATATAGTGGGATATGTCATCGTTTTCCCTATTTTGAAACTTCAGAATAGAGTTTAATTTTAGGAGGAGGAGAGGGGGGGGAGCTATGTAGCACCCCACTCTAATTGACTGGATTTTACATTATCTTAACCCCGATATAACCTTGATATAGCTTTATGGCACATACATTATTCATTGAGGACATCAAGTTAATGATTTAATTATCCAAATTTTATTATTAGTGGATGTGATGTAATATAGTTGATGTTATGATGATAATAGCAGTGATGGATGTGTTTATGAATGTGTCAAATCATGCAATGGATTCATCATGTTGGTTATTTACATTAATTCTGACTCACTGTGAACAACGATGTTGATGACTATGTCATGTTCATGATTTAACATGTGCTATTATGTCTGACTTACACTGTGAAACAATATCACAGATGATTATTGAGTATGAAAGGAAACCACCAGATGCACTCACATATGACGAGTCGACAACCTATGGTTTGATGGAATTCAATACTTTGTCTTTGAAATTATAAAGTTTAGTTTGAATTTTTGCTATAAATTATAATGATATATAAGTGGTTGCAGTCACAGGTTTGTTATTTGGCCGAATGACTCACACATGGTTGATGGGGTTGTATAGAAAGAAAAAACTTCATGGGAGGGGTGGGACAATATCCTTGATTTTACTCGTTAACACTCTCGCAGTGATTTGGGTTGGAAGGGTTGGGACACCTTCATCTTGAAGATCACGATGTCATGAGGGCAGTTCCCAAATTGTGTCACTCACGAGGATTTATTGTGGGGTGTGCATCAAGGTGGATTCCTCGATCCCCAAAACCATTAGTCTCACTATAGTGGGAAACACGATAGATGATAGCGAATTTTGTCGGTGCACCTATATTTTTCCCTTTGCAGCCACTAGATGCTTAAAGGGAAATCGACATGGCACCCTTGGAACTTCAAGGGAAGTTGTTGAAGGGCACGACCAACTTGGAACCCTTGGAACTTCGAAGGGAAGTTCTTAAAGGGAATGATCAACTTGGCACTCTCAGTATCAAAAAAAGAAACTACTAAATATAATCAAGATATGAAAATCCTACTAATTCACATCAGGTGGTAAATGAGGTTAGAACCAAGGCAATTAAATCAAGAATACAACTTAGGGTAAAGGGAGAATAAGAAGAAATACAAATATTGTACCTTCAGAACTCTACCCTTCCCATGTTGGAAAATATTAGGTAGATTATGTACATAAGTATCTTAATAGGTAAAATGGGGGTAGAGTGTCATATCCCTCAGCTAGAAGATCTTTTTGTAATTACATGTAGATATGTTTAGATTTGAACATAGTATGCTACATTTAAGAGACACACATATACTTAATTAACAGTAGTTTACTTATAATAAATGATGTATAGTTGTTGTTTAAAGACTACATTATGTTTTATTTTATGAATATATTTTTTGGGGGAGATTAATGATTGAAGTACATATGACTAAAAGAGAAAGAGCTGCAATTATTTTTGGAAATTAATTATCCATTAGCAAGACCTAGGCATCTAATCTGGGTGATTATATTTAATTATGGAAATTGTATATTGACCAATTTATTGCTTCGTATAAGACACGAGGTTGTATCCAAATGTTAACTTCTTGCCACTTGTTGATGAGGTGGAGGCAGTTAATAACCACCTAAAAGTGGTAGATGGATAAAAATCTTTGAATTTTTCGGATTTTGTCTCATATTTTCTTGAGAGAGAAAAATTGGAGAGACAGAAGAAAAGCAGAAAATTTTTACAGAGGAAATTGCAGACCTGAGAGCTTGAAGGGACAAGCAGAGGTTGTATGAAGGTTAGGAGGAGCCAAGTACTGCATCATTATTTTCCCAGCAGAAAAGGAATTTCGAGTTGGTACTTTTGACTCCATTTTATTATGTGAGCATGAAAAGGATTTTGTATTATGTTTTGTTTGATGTTAATTTTCTGAAGAAAAAAAAGGTTGGCTATGAAGTCTTTGCTTGAAGTTGTTAGAAAATTATATATTACAGAGCAATGGAATACAAAATATATTGCAAAAATAGAAACATAGAAAACACATAAAACAAGAGAGACACAGATATACGTGGTTCATCCAATTTGGGCTATGTCCACAGAGAAACAACCAGTCCTTCCTTTTATATTATCCAACAAATTGAAGAAAACAACCTATAACAGATCCGTTGTAATTCCCTCTTCGCTCTCATAGAATCTCCTCCCTTTCTTGCTCAGATCTACATAGTCGCAATACAATTCCCTCATATATAGTGAGGGGTTGCCTTCTAGGGCAAAAAACCCTAAATTAAACATAAATTTTACTGTCAGATCTCCACCTAATGAACGACCTAGATTGACTACGAAATCACAACATTTTACAATGCAAATTTACATCTATTTTTAGCTTCGGGGGTGCTGCCCCTGATCCTTCGCCAAGGGGGGGCTCCAAATAATCGTTGTCACCCCTCCTGGACCCCCTGGTGGCTAACATTTTACAGGCGGGGTTGCCACCACATTACGAACTGGGGTCCAATGCAGCAATACCTCTGAATAAAAAAAATAATCAGGTTCCAAACCCAACATAAGTAATTTTTTGTTGTTTGTTTAAATTAATAAATCAAAATTTTGACTAATGCTATTTTTTTGTTTATTATTATTATTATTTTCTTTCTTATTTACAATTCTCATAAAAATCTATTACATGAGCAAAGTTTCTATATTTAGATATTTTAATTATGTACAAAATCCAGTGAATGATAAGGAGAGTTAGTAGTGATATAGCTAAGTCATACTTATATTGGAACAAAAGAGTTACACATGCTTTGATGTATATGTGTTTTCTTTGTATGCCTTACTGTTTTCTACCCAGTTTCATGAATATCTATTTATAGACGAAGAAGTTATATATAAAAAATTTATTTCCATATTTCTAGAAAATTACAGAGAAAATATGTATGAATAGAGCATGCGTAAATATTTAATCTACAGAGTGACCATATTCCTTGCTTGGATCAAGTGTTGCATGCAGCCGGTAGTCCCTGCCGTAAGCGAATGGCCTCCCTCAAGCACAAATGAATGAAGCCCTTTTTTGATTTGTGCACCATTTCTCATGCTTTCGGCAAAGAAGCTAGCTAACATCAATTTATGTGGGTGTTGCGCAGGACAATTTCAATTAAATTTTTGCAACTACTAACTAGTGATTTAGTGAACTTTGTTGACTTTATTTCTATTTGATTTTAACGTTTTTCCCTAACTCTACTTGATTATGGGATTCAATTTCTATTTGATTTTTAACTTGATTATGGGATTCAATTTCTATTTGATTTTTAACGTTTTTCCCTAACTCTATTTGATTATTTGATTATGGGATTCATTGTATGAGTGTGATATCCTCAAATTATGTAAATAAATATTTAATTTACTGTATGTTATTTTAATTATAAAATTATTTCTTGAAATTAATTATGCAGAAGTGAGAAGTGATTTAGCAGTTCCTTGTAAATACTGTTTTTAATTTATTAAGTGGTGTTTTTACTTATTAAGTGGTTAGGGAAAACAATTATTATTTACTCAAGAAAATAATCTTCATAAATTCCTTTTGCTTAATCATTCTGGGTAATGCGAAGGAAGGAAATTATTGAATAAAAATGCTCTAAACAAATTATGAATACTGGAACAACTACAACACGGCAAACGCCAACCTCAGAAGTCTCGGATAGGCATTTCTGCAAGGTTAGAAACGAACAATATTATAACACTCAGAACGAACAATATTATAATACTCAGAATGAACAGTTGCGATATAAAACGAAAAACACTAAATAATCTTCATAAATTCCTTTTGCTTAATCATTCTTGGTAATGCGAAGGAACAAAAAAAGGGAACTTATTGAATAAAAATGCTCTAAACAAATTCTGAATACCGGAACAACTACAACACAGCAAACACCAATCTCAGAAGTCTCAGATAGGCATTTCGCAAGGTCGGAAACGAACAATATTACAATACTCAGAATGAAGAGAGAGTTATAGTAGTTGCGATATAAAGCGGAAAACACTATATTTTCATTTAGAAATCCCCGATGGGGTTATCAAAAAAATAATTACGAATTGAGCAAGTGTTCCTCTAACTCTTCATCCCAGAGTCTTCTTTGCCTGCAAAAACTTCCACCCTAACTAGGAGGAGTCCACAATTAGAAGTTCGCATTTTAAAAACAATATATATGTATAAATCGGGAGTTTGCATCTAACAATGGAAATTAACTTTCATAATACCTGTATAAATGGAAGTTCCCAACGTTGTCGAACTGTTGAAGCATAGAAACCTGTTTGACCATCAGAAGAACCATAATACAACAACAAGGTCTATCATGGTATGGAAAGGTAGCCTCGACACCCAACGACACCAACCACAAGCGGAAGACTGAAGATGAATGTACATGGAAACCTTCTTGCAGAGCGGACCGAAGACCTCCTTTGGAGGAGAGAAACAATGAGCAAAGAAGTTAGGAACAAGTACACAGAGTTGAAAGGCTCCTCGCAAGGTTCTCTGCTTGTGATATAAGCTTTGACAGGGTTCCATACACTAACAGGTGGTCAACATGCAAATATCTCTATGAACAAATGTCTAAATTAGGTGCTGGCTTAACGTGGAACAGGCCCCAGAAAGAACTTAGGATAAGATGATATTGCAAACTTTGCCTGCACAGACTACCACAACGTACTTTGGATAAGATGAGATTGCCTCAATATTTTTGCATCGGGCAACGTGAAGGCTGCAATAAGACCTCAATCGTTTGTCGAACCAAAAAATTTGGGTAAAATTTTGTTGAATAAAATTGGGAGCATCAAACTTAGGTTAAAATGTGAAAACGTCGAAAAAAACCAGTCAAAGTATCAAGTAATGGTAGGTCAACGATCGATCGATCGCTAATAGTCCCAGGCAGGGACTAATAAGAAAAAACGAACACACATTTACCTGAAATATTCCACATAAATGATTTGTGAATATTTTTAATGCAACTACCAAAACAATATGAAAATGAAATTTTCTCAATTGAAGGATATAAGCTTACTTAAGTAACATAGGGTAGTGTTCGAATCTCCTTTGGAACAGTAACACAGAAAGAAAAAAATAAATCAAAATTTTAAGTGGGTTCCTAAGTATAAAACCCGAATGTTACACAAGTAAATGAAAAAAATAGTAAGGGTGTTTTTATATATAGAATGACTCAAATCCAATGAATGCATATGATAATGGAGGGATGCTTTATAATCCACTACAAATCGAGGGATGTATTCAAAAAAATATATATATGTATTGGTATTCTTTCGAATAGGCGTGTGCATATACACATAATTATAAGCAATAGTCATCCTCAAAGGAATTGTAGTCGTTGCCAATAGAGAAAGTTTGTATTTAGACATAAACCGCTCGCGTGAACAAGCAACACAAGAGGTAAACTCTTAGTAAACAATCAATGAGAACAAACCATAAGGTTACATAGAGAAGAAAATATTCATTATGTGAAAGTTACATATTCTTCAGGGCTACTAGCAGTACATAGATTTATCTTAGTAAATTTGGGATCATGTATAAAAAAAAAATGCTCCTATAGCTAGTCTAGGAATCAAAATCAAAATCTATTTTATACTAATGGTGGATTGCAAGATATATCTTAATATTTCAGTATAGTATGTCTAGCATATGATAGACAAATATGTAGCACATCTGTACTGTTTTCACTACTTGTAGAACAAGGTAAAAAACAAAGAAGACCAATCTACTATAATAAAAAAAATATCCAGTTTAGAAGTTATCCTGGTAATCGCAGAATCTTGACCTCCAACCAAGTCTCGTCCATCTCTATCTCTATGTGGAGACCACTAGATTTTCCATGATTCCCTTTTTGGAGAGACTGTATGCAACTGTATTGAAGTCTCTGCTGATATGCTGAATGGAGGAGTGTTGTAGTGAACTCCAGAGTGTAGTGATCCATTGTAGCCAGCCTTGTAGGGAGGATTTGCAGATGATAGCCTTGCCTCTGACATAGTCTATGATGACCTTTGAGTCACCGTAGATGTGAACAGATGGAATATCCAAAAACTGTATGAACCAGAGGAGTCCCCATAACGCCATGGCCTCGGTCTTTGTGTTGGTGCCATTGCTAGCCCCCCAGTGTACATGATATGTCAACACTAGTGAGTATAGGATTATGAATCCGCATCCACAAATGTTGCGTTGTGATGCGCCATCAAGAAACACGGCAGGGTAGGTGATCTCTAAGCTAGATTTGGATTTTTGGACACTGTAGTGGAAGTGCCAACATGTAATTCCACCGAGGCTATGATTCTAATTATTTCCATCACTGATGCTCAACTTTCTCGAAATTCATTGAAAATTATGTTGTTCCTCCTCCTCCAGATCTCCGAAAGGAAAATAGGAGGTATGAAGTGCCTTGTTCTGTGTTGTTTACTCCATCATTCTAAACAGTCGGGAATATTAGTGAAAAGTGGAAGCTGGAGACCAAATGAGACATCCAGGATATTCCAGATTTTTGAAACCTCGGGGTAGTTGATGAACAGATGTCAATTATCCTCTTCCGCATTTCTACATAAGACACAAAACCCAGGTCCAAACCAGCTTTTTTTTTGTAGGTTTGCCCATGTCAAGTCTTTGTTCCTCCAAACTAACCAGAGAAAAAGATATTTTTTAGTAGGCATGTGGGAACCCCAGAATTTTGAAAAACAGCATACCTTAGTTTGATTGGCTTCTAAACAACATAGTCTTTGAGATGTATCCACCACCATAATGTTATCTGCCTTCATCTTGCCTCACCATGTGATCAAGTCTCTAGCTGAGTCTCTACAGATCCCAGTCAGCTAGAGTTGCATGCAGATCAATTCCCACTCCTCGGTGGACTGTCCATGTAGTCCCAACTCCATGGATCGCTTCCAAATGGGGAAATTGTTATGCCAAGTCATAATGACTTGTTGCCAGAAGAAAATTCCCAACTCATTTAGACCATGTATGAGAGGGTCCGGGAGAGCGTCGATACTCACAAGTCCCAAGATACTGTCCCATCCAATAGTAATGTGATGACCTGTGCCCAGTCTCCACGTAAGCATAGATGTAAATAGATGATTTATCTTCTTAAAATTGCACCATATCATTGAACCAGAATTACGACCAATGCACCCTCTATGCAACCAAACCTTAAAATCCATGTCCTTCAGGTATTTATGGTTTATGATTTGAATCCAGATGCCAGCTCTAAAGATCCCGCGCCATATAGATTTGAGCAGGAGGGCATGTCCAATCTTTTTAAGTGTAGGATACCCCAACCTCCAAGTCGCTTCGGCATGGAGATATGTTCAAGTTTTGAAAGATGAAATTTTTGCTTCTGCCGCATACCAGACCAAATGAAGTGGCTATAATCCCGTTTAATTTCTTGATGATGGAGATAGGCAGATGGAATAAGTGTGCCTATTACACACCCATCTGGGTAATCACAACCTACGTAAGAGTGAAGCGCCCGCTGTTGAGCCTCAAACTTGCACCTTCCTATACACCCTCTCAGCCTTCTATTTCCACTTACTTCATCCACCCAGTTGTTAAATCATTGCATTATAGTCTAAAAAGAAATTTTTATATGGTTTTCTGACTATGCATATGACTGTTGTTTGGTTTAGTTTTTTTGTTCATGCAGCTGCGGAAACTTGTCAGTTTCCGCAGCCAGCACAGGTTTCCGCAGCCAGCACAGGATTCCGCAGCTATTTTGTTAAAAGTTGTGCTACAGGTGTCCTATGAAGAAACAAGCTACATGGGCAAGCTCCAGGTGACGGATACATGGAATGTGTCCCTTCAAATCAGCCAAATCATCCATGGAAGGTCACGGTCAACGAAGGTCAAAGACAAAGCCAACCAAGGAGTTCAGTGGTGGCATGTCTCTGTTTTGAGCACGTGAACATTACGTGGCACAATCCTCAGCTCACGAAGACACCAGCACACCTGGAGATCATTCCCGTAACCTGAATCCAACAGCTACCACTCCAGAGATTTAATAGACATGATGACAGTTACGCTAGATCTCGGCTGAAGAGATCTACGTGTTTTTGGCAACACAGTCAATAGCGTAGGAGTTTGTTAGTTAGTTTCAGCATTTTGGCATTATAAATAACGCGTCGATGAACGCTGTAAAAGAGCTTTTTGGGATATGTGAATTCTGAACTGATGTGTTATCACCCCACTGTTTATATATGTTGTTGTTTTAAATATATGAGAAGACTTTTCTGAGTTTATTCGTGTGACTACTTGTTGACTGGCTGAAGTGGCAGAGGGCCCCTGCACGCTGAAGCCTTGTAAAGTTTCCATTTGGTTGTATTATGTTTTTGTTTTTATAATCATTAGCTTGTACATAACATACTGTTTGATGTTTCTTAACTCACTGTTGTTTATATTTTCACCTCTGTTTTCTTATAGCTGTCAACTGATCAATGCTTTTTTGCAAGTTTTCTTAGGCAGCCTGGGCAAATTTTCATCTTTTTGATAACTATTGGCATATGAGATCATCTTGTCCTTCCTGCTAACTTTCATTTTCTGAAGTTTAATTTTAGCACTGTCTTTTCCAAGTTGTGATTTGCTTATTTATTTTTCTGTTATTTAGATATCATACTTCTCACCAGTTTATGGTTTCTTTCTATAGTCAAGTGACTCTGTTAGCAAGAAATCAGAATATTACTAACTGTAGTGTGATCTAGTTATCATATTGCTTAAACTTATTCATGATTGCTTCCCACAAGGTAGATTGAGCTGAAGGGTAAAGGACCAGAAGAGTTCAAGTAGTGTGACTAGTTTCTTTTATGCAATTTAATTTATTGCCATTTAGTTATCATATTTCTTAAACTTATTCATGGTTGCTTCCCACAAGGTAGATTGCGCTGAAGGGTAAAGGACCAGAAGAGTTCAAGTAGTGTGACTAGTTTCTTTTATGCAATTTAATTTCTTGCCATTTAGATATCATATTGCTTGACTTGTTCATGATCGCTTCCCACAAGGTAGATTGAGCTGAAGGGTAAAGGATATGAAGAGTTTAAGTAGTGTGAATTAGTTGCTTTGCTTTTAGTTTTTACTTTCTTTTCATTCAGGAGCAATGATACTGGGCCATTGTCATTAGTTCACTGTTTGCTGCATTTACTTCCTCTTAGGAATTAATTTCAATTTAGTTGTTTTAAAGCTTTCTTTTTGAGCACTTTCAAGTTTGAGAAAATCACTATAGAAACCATCACCATCTATAATCCATACTTCACTTTCATCCTCGCCATCACACATTAGGGAAAGATAAATCCAAAAACAAACTAAAAAAAACTCAAAAATGACAAAAGACTAAGGAAATGATTATCTAGTACATATAGTACACTTCACTTCGTCAATTTACAAACCCCGGATTGACATTTTAATTAGCAATTTAGATCACAATAAATTGACCAAACATTTTGGCACCGTTTCCGGGGAAGTGAAATTAGGTAGCCAATTTCTAAAAAACAAAAACAAGAAAATTTCAAGGAAGGAAAATTGATAACCTCTCAAAATATGCTCTCCTCTTGCACTTAGTGTGATCTGGAGGATGAGAAAAGAGAAATTTATTGGTTTAATAGTTTCTTGAGTATGGTCTCTTCTCGCACCTAGAGTGATCTGGAAGATCAGAAACAGAATTATTAGCCCGACTTGAAGAAAAATAAAAAAATGGCATGCATAGAGCAAGAGATTCTAGGGGAAGGTTTTTAGCTACAGCCAAGAGTTCAATTTTTACAACTCCATCTACTTCAAGGAATAGACAAGAGACACCTCCATCATCTCCAACTTACACTCCTAGCCCTAGGATTCCTGGAATTCAAGAGGCAGTAGTTGACTCTCCCACACCATCCATCGAATCTGAATTAGGAAGAGATCCTTTCCTTCCTTCTATAGGGAGAAAAATTGTAATTGAAGAAGTAGAATCACTTGAGGAAGAAGAGGGAGAAATTCCTCCTCATTCACCCTTAGTAGAGGAACCAGAGGACTCTGAAGTGTCCGGGGAAACTACCATGACAGAAGAAGGAGCAAATAGATTTGGTAGAGGTAGAGGTAGAGGAGGAGGAGGAAATAATGGAGGAGGTAGAGGTAACATTGGGGGAAATAGGGA